>PVIW01005050.1:96291-115675 GCA_004026585.1 Noctilio leporinus
AAGCATAATACTCTCCAGTTCCATCCATGTTGTTGCAAAGGGTACAAGTTCCTTCTTTCTTTCTGCTATATAGAATTCCATTGTGTAAATGTACCAAAGTTTTTTGATCCAATCATCCACTGATGGGCACTTAGGCTGTTTCCAGCACTTGGCTATTGTAAATAGTGCTGCTATGAACATAGGTGTGCATAGGTTCTTAGGAATTGGTGTCTCAGGATTCTTTGGGTATAGTCCAAGTAGTGGAATTGCTGGATCAAAAGGCAGTTCCATTTTTAGTTTTTTAAGGAAACCCCATACTGTTTTCCACAGTGGCTGCACCAGCCTACATTCCCACCAACAGTGGATGAGGGTTCCCTTTGCCCCGCATCCTCGCCAACACTTGTTGTTTGTTGATTTGCTGAGGATTGCTATTCTGAGAGGCGTGAGGTGGTATCTTAATGCAGTTTTAATTTGCATCTCTCTGATGACTAGCGATGTTGAGCATTCTTTCATATGCCTCTGGGCCCTTTGTATATCTTCCTCAGTGAGTTGTCTGTTCAGGACCCATTTTCTTTATGGTTTAGTGCCAACCTCTGAACCTCGCTGTTGGAAGACAAGGGGGTCTCTGCTTCTTCAAAGGAAGTCTCGCTTTATGAGCTAGGCCCGACGACCGGCCCACACTGTTAACACTTCCTCCTGCTATAGTCCCTCTGTTATCTGCATGTTGCTAGGAGAGCCACTTGGTAGGTCTTTTCTGGAGGAGAATGAAGCGGGACGGGAGAAATGTATATTGAGTGCGTGTACATCTTTTCTCTCTAGGTAGAAGATGCACTGTGTTCATTCACCCTGCTCGGCCACCTTATCACTGTCCACTTGGAGCTTCTTTCACCCAGGAGATGCCCAACTCGCATGTGCTCTCTCTGAATTTATTCTGAATGCGGCTGAGTGCACCTCAGTGCACCACACGTCCATCAGCAGCCTCATGGACCGGGGCGGAGGACCACCTCGCTCTGGCCTCACACCTGCCTTCAGCAATGGTTGAAGTTTTCCCTTCATGCCGTGCAGTATGGGTGAGAGCTCAAGTCCACTTGCTGTCACAATGTTAAATTCCTGGTGACCCTCGCGTGGTTTCAAGTATAAGAAAAGTGCGCTGTTAATGGAACCATCTCGAGAGTGTTTTGCCTCCTTCAGTGGACCTTCCTTACACCCCCACGGAACACCTAGAACTTGTTTCTTTAGGACAGGGCACCCCAAGCTCCGAGCGCAGAGACGGTCTCCATGCAGAGCAGTAGGCTGGTGTGACGGCACTGGCAGGGGTCCTGTCTTAGAAACTGAGAGTTGCGTGTCCTGCTTTCTGTTTTTTGGAGACACTTCACCAAACTCCCCCTCTCCGTTCGGAGTTAAACTAGGAAAACGTGCTACAAGACCCTTCCAAGGGCCTTGGACCTGTAGCTCAACCTAAAACCAAATTACTAAAAGCTAACGAGGTCATGTGGTTTTTGTTATGAATCTCAAATGCCAACCGGCTTCTCCGGATACACGGAAATCCTGAAACCAAAACAAACTCTGATTTGGACACAGACCAGATTGAGGGTCAATTTTACTTCCTTCTGACTTCTCTTCCCAGACGCCGTCTATGGAATTAAAGTAGCGCAATGATATTAAGAAACTAATAACAGACTGACCTATGCCCTCCACAGAATTAAACAGAACGAGTCAGTCTTCCATTACAGCAGATGACAAGGGAATAATACACTTGTGCAGAATCCCCACCGAGGCCGAGTAACTGGCTCCAAGGGTTTTTGGGAAGGAAGACGTTGGAGACTTGAAAGGGCTCATCATTATTCTTGAATTCACCTCCCTCCTGTCAAGCAGGCTTGTAGGGCTCTAAGTTCATCATCCAGTGTAGAAAAACACTAAATGAGCCAAAGGGAAGGAGTTACAGTAAATGTAATTTCACGAAAATGGCCCTCGGCTAGCTAGGTCAACTTTCTTTATTTGTTCTGACATCCCTAAAAAGATTTAATGCTTCCAAACAGTGTTTTTCTTTTTCTTTAATAAAGGCTTGAATAACCTCTGGTATTAAAATTTTCACGAGTGTTGACAATGGTATACTTTTTCTTCATTGTTCTTTATTGGCAGAAAGTTGAAAGGTAATAAAGGCACACACAGTTTTAAATAATTCATCTGAGCTTCAGAGTCTAATTTCGGCCCAGGCTCCACACTGCGTGAGAAGGACGGGAGCTTCTTTCTGCTCAGAATTCTCACCTCCAGGTCTGACGGGGCTGTTTGTGTCGTGGAAAATCACTGGCCTGGACAATGGACTTCTTAGTTCTTTTCCACTTACAGAAGTTATGGTTTTATGATACCCAGAAAGTGCCAATGGGCCAACTCTTTTAACTAACGTGTTTTCACCTCCATGACATTCTTTTCTTTTTCTAATGAGACTGTTCCCTAACTTGGAATTTCAAAATGAATATAATTGTTCACAAATGGCCATAGGTTAGGTATCTTGTTTAGCATAAGCACTATTCGTGTTTTTTTAAAAAATTTTATTGTTGTTGTTACATCCATCCCCTTTTTGCTCCCTCTGTCCCCCTCCCCGCCCACCCATTCCCCCCAAAGTCAATCCCACCTGTTGTCCATGTCCATGGTTCCTTCATACTAAGTTCTTGTCTAAGCTGCTCCCCTTTCTTGCCTCTGCCTCCCCCCTCCCCCACAACCCCCTTCCCCCTGACCACTGAAGGCCTATTCACTGTATTCATATATTTGGTTCTGTTTTGCTTGTTGCTAGTTGTGGTTTGTTTGGAAGGCTCCACAATATCAGTTTTATAAAATGAAGGCATTACCGTATATACTTTTGTATAGCATTTATTCGCTACGTACCAATGCAGTGCAGGAGAGGGGCTCATAAACAGGCCTCCCCAAGACGTGCTTCTTTGCCGTGAGGATTATTTTGAGCTGAAGGCAATTGAGACCTGAAGGCCATAGAGGCACTTTGGCCCCCTCTTCACTATCTAGAAGAATCTAAATTGCGGGCCTTGCCATAAGAAGGGCTATTACCCAATATAACCTTTTCTGACCTATGCACCTGGCAGGGAAAATGTCTAATTACTGAACATCTGCTCTTCTTATAGATTTGAGAATAACCCGCCACTCCCACCCCTTTTGAAGTTCCAGGCACCAACCTGGTACCTTAGCTCACAGTGCCATTTATACCTCATTGTAACTCTCTGCCTCGGAGACTCTCCTACATGGGTAGGACTCTCTCATGTAGGTAGGGTTCCCACACGTATGCAATTCAATTTGGTTATTTCCTCTTGCTAATCTGTCTCATGAGTAGGTTTGATGGTTGGACCAGCTGGCAGAGCCCGGAAGGGCAGAGGGATGTTTCCTCCTCCCCATAGCAGAAGTCACGCCGAGTCACGTTTTCTGACTTGGTTTCCTAACTAGGCAGAGGGACTGACCCATTTGACCATGGGTCCTTCATTGCATCTGGGCAGCCTGACTAACCCATGTCCAACCAAAGGCCGGTGTTTAGAGTCTAGGCTTGGGTGTCAGGAAGACCTGGATTCATACTTCAACTCTACCCCTGGCTGAGCTGTCTCTGCCTCTGTTTCATCCTCTGTAAATGGGAATAATGGCATCAGTCGCATAGAAGTGCAGCCTGAGAAGCACTAAGAAAAGGGACATTGCTTCCCTCACTGCTACGACTGTGACCAGGGTTATTGCCCCCATGGGCTTCCCTTCTCGGGGTGAGATGGAATGCCTGGCACCTTATTCACATTCTTGAGTAAAATTAAACCAAATTATCTTTAGTAGCAGACCTAACAATTTTTGAAAAGCTGGCCTGCGAACTTCCTTACCTAGAGGCTTGTAATCTGCCTGTGTCACCTCCGGCTGCAGGTGGCATTTCCTGAGCCGCAGAGAAGGGTGTCTTACCCCCTAGCAGGCTGCTCTCGCCACCATCCTGTCTCCACACCACACTGGGCCGGTGTGCTCCCCACTGTCCTGCCGCTGCCCCGATCAGCTCCAAATGCAACCCAGCTCCCCGAAGGACTTACTTCTAGACCAACCTCCTAAGCGTTTCCCTGCGCTTCTAAGGCAAAATAGCAGGGGCACACCTGGCTCCCCTGACTGCTTGCAGAGTCAACGGTGTGAGCGCCGGCTGGCCAGGGGAGAAGGGTCGGTCCTGGGGCCCCAGACCAGTGTGCCCCCAGCGGGCACCGGGGTCTCATCAGTCACCTGGGCTTCCTCAGTCTTCGCTTTCTCAGCTCCTTCATGGGCCTGGGAGCATCGGCTTTCCCCAACTCATAGGGCTGAGCACAGCGAGTGAGGGTATATAGGAACATATTCTGAGCCTCACAGAACAGAATTCTTAAGTCCCTTCCCTGGGGTTGAGGAGGTGACTGGAAATGCCCTACAACTGGCAGGCTCTCCACACTCAGCAAGTGCTGTGGGTGGCCCCTGCCCATCATTAACATGCTTCCTTCCCTAAGAGGCCTGCAACTGAGTGACTTAGGTAACTGCTAAAATAACTCCTCCAACAATTTTCCTTGTTGGTGCAACCTGTATTACTGACTTCTGTTTGACTGACAAAAAGCCGTACACCTTCCTGACCACACCCACGTTATCAGCGTCCCCTGCAAAGGTTCCCCCGCCCTTTTAGTTATTCTAGGTTCTGGATACAACACCGATCAGACCCTCCAGTGCACAGGACCGCGTTGCTCACTCCAGCCTCGTGCTGCGCAGCTCTGCAGGACTTGTTCACCTTGTGTAACCCAAGTGTCTACCCCTTGCCATGGTGTCAGGCTTCCTCCAGCCCCAGCCACTGTTCCATCCTCCGCTTCAGACTAGGAGCCTGACTGTCTCGATCCATGACAGGTTTGGTATCATCTACGTGGTACTTGTCCCTCCACCGATTTTGGACAGAACTTTGCACGTGCCGCAGACTGGATTTTTCACGGTGGTCGGCCTCCATGCAGGACCTTGGGCTGGGGCCCTGGGATGTTTCCTACGTCAGACTGCATTTCTCCGGGGGATATTTTTCACTGAGCCTTCTGCAGGGGGGCCATCCCACTCACGGGACAGAGGGAGGGCAAGCCCAGAAAGTACGCACACTTCTGGGACTTTGCTTACGCACTGTGTCGTCCCACTTTGGAACCTCTCCTGCCCCTCCCCTTCTCCATTGGAAGGTTCAGGGGGGCGGAGGGGGTGTGTCTCCCTGGCTCCCCACCGGCCAGCGTCCTGCCCCGTCTCCCAGACCTGTGGTGTTGCACTGAGCGGCTATTTCTGTCCCTCTATCTGGCATCTGCCAACATTCACACAAACAGCTCTTGATCAGCCTGTTTACATCATGTGCACATTGTACCCCACTTCAGGGACCATGTCACTGAGTGAAGGACGAGGGTTCGCCACCTAAGCACACTTGTGTTGTACTGTGACACGGGTGAGAAGAAATCAAATCATTGGGATGAAGCCTCCGAATCGTTTTGGTGTGATAACAGCTGATGCACCGCACGGGATGAGCACAGAGGGACCATGGGCCAAGCAGAAACCCCTGTGGTCGGGCGGCGTGCAGTGTGGACGTGGGGGAGCGAGGCTGGGAAGATGAATAACCACAGTAGAGGTTAAGGTATTTCATAAAACCGTCATCTCACACAACCTGGGAGGCGGACTAAGTGCCCTCAGCTTTAGGGGACGGGCCCTGGGACGGCCGTGGGTGGCAGCCACTCCTGCTGCTCATATCAAGGAAGAGAAGCTGGAACCAGAACCGGCCGCTCTGCAAACATCAGCACCAGGGGCTGAAAAAAGCCCAAAGCTGCTGTGTCTCAGCCGCAGAGGAGAACTGCCAAAATCTTCGACCAAGAAAGGCGCGTTAAGGTTTCTCAGCTCAGCAAACTGACTAACCCCTCAGATGGCATGAAGATGAGGCGTCTTTCCTTTTCACCTGTGCCTCTTGTGTCAGGTGGCCTCACCGCTACCGTGGCCTTGCCAGAGAGGCACGGGCACTGGAAGGAAATGATTAGGTGGGTCCCTGATTTATGTCGGAGGATGTACCCCTGACCTCTATTGTCGGACTTCCATCACAGCCCCCAAAGTTGCTACAGGCATGCAGAGAACATACAGGTCACTCACTTTTCTGAGCTTTAATCCTCAGACCAGGACAGAATAGCACAAGCTGTGCGTTCCATCCTCCTCTTCCTCCTCTTCCTCCTCTCCCTGTGGCATTGTTTGGGCTGAAACCCATTTTTAAGCTATGCTTGACTTTCTCAGGGAGATGCTGCATCAACACATTGCACCAAAAAAAAAATGGTTCCTGGGAGAAATAGTTGCAGAAATGCAATAGCGACCATGGCTCGTTAGAAAAATCCGGAGAAACAGAGTGAAACACCAACATCTGTAACGTGGGCATGGCGCATACATGCAGGAGTATGTTTGCGATTCTCCAAGCCTTTGCACGTTTTGGAACTTTTCTTATAGTGCTGTCGACAGCAGCAACCGCAACAATGACACCGCTCAACTTCTGACAGGCCAGGGGTATCCACTTTCCAAATGTTATGACCTCCCTTCCGGACACCCCTCTGCGAGGGGGGATGAGAGAGGGCGTAATGCTCCGACTGCCATGGCCCCAGGCTCAGATGTGCTTTTGCCATTCGTTGCTTTCTCTCTCTCTTTTAAAAAATGTTTTCGTTACTTTTAGAGAGGGGGGAAGGGAGGGAGAAAATGAGGGAAACATGAATGTGTAGTTGCCTCTTGTGCGCCCCCAGTGGGGACGTGGCTGGCAACCCAGGCACGTGCCCTGACTGGGAATCGAACCGCAGATCCTTGGTGTGCAGGCCAGCGCTCAACCCGCTGAGCTACGCCAGCCAGGGCATGCTTTCCAGCTGCGGATGAGTCCCATCGCCCTCCTTGAGGACTATAGGGAAGAATGTGTGTGACGTGCTTTGCGGAGCGCCAGGGACCCAGTGGCGTCCGTGTGTGAGTGTCTCAGCTTGTGTGGGATGCTGCCTAAATGTTTTTTTCAAAAAAAACAAAAAAACAAAAATATACAAACCCACAAAACACAAAACAATGACAGAGTAAGAAAAATGCCGATTCCCTAGAAGACCTGGTGTGTTTTATCCCTATGGATTATGTACTCAGGGCCAGGAGGAAGTCCAGGGTGGAATGGGCGCCCGCCCGCTGAGACCTCACGACCTGGGTGATTATGATCTGTGGTCCCCTGGCCCGGGGATCCTACTTTTTGCGACTTACTTTAATTCTCAATTTCATTTTATGTTCCCCCATAAACCACCTTAGATCCCTTGTGCTGCGTGGCTGGGCTAAAAGGGAAGGATGGAGAAAGGAGAAACAAGCCATGGGTGGCAGGAAGGAAGGACCGGGTAACACGAGACTTGTGAAATTGCTCGCGGTCATGCTCAGCTCCTGGACTTGGCTAATTGGCTGGGTTTTTCACTGCAAACGGTGTTTTTTCAGGTGCCCACTGCCGCTGCGGCCTGTCTTGCATTCTGACTGGCATCGGGCCTCTAGCTACGATCCCTGTGTAACTGTGAGTTTTCATAAATGACACCACTTGAGGGCTGTCACGGGTCTGGTCCACCCGGGTGCCTGACAACTCCTGGAGATAGTTCTTCATTATCTACATGGAGATCGGGCCCTTCGTGTTTGGAAGCAAATGTTTCATCCGAGGTCAATTTCCCTCAAGAGCTCAGCACCATTTCAGATGGTCTGTGCTCAGGGGAGGCATATGAACTTAATGTTAGGTTTGGCCAAGCCCTGCTGGGGAAGGAAGTACATCTACTTTTAAATACATCGTAAATACCGATGAACATCATCTAAATTATACGATGCTGCTGTATATATGAATGTATAAAATTCCACCTTAATTCCAAAGGCATTATTCTATAGTATTTTAAAAGTCATCTTTGATTTAGCCTTTTGTTTTTGATTAAAAGTATACTGTAATTTGACATGGTTTGAACATTGGTATCATATTTTATTATAATGGGGGGATAGCAGAATAACTTGAGGGCATCTGTGTGATTCATATTTTTGTTTGATTATAAAAATGTCACATGTGCTTCTAGTAGAAAATGAATACAGAAAACTCTAGAGGAAATGAAAGTATTTGTAATCCCTTCACGTGGAAATAATCGTCGTTAACATTCTATTATATCTCTCCCCATACATTCTTGAGTTTGTAGAAGTTCCCAAAGGGATATGCAGGTTGGTTAGGAAAAGAAATCAGTGTTTAGAGTTCTAAAGGTATTTTTAGAAAAATGTCCAGGCTCTGCAAGGCTCCCCTGACTGAAATAAAGGGGGGCAGGAGCTGGCCTGACCTACTTCTCCACAGAAGGCACCCTATCTTTCCTCTCTCCACCCTCTCCCCCTCTGCGTGCCGTCCCGGCTGGATCCGAGAGGCTGAGCTGAGAAAGACAGAGCACCCAGGCAGCAAAGCCTCTCCTGCCTGCAGGGCTTCCCAGCGCCTGGCTATGACTCTGGGCTGGACTTTGGTCCCTGCCTTGCACAGGGCTCTCCTTTTCCCTGACCTCAGAGCACTGAATAGCCCGTTTCAGCTGCAATCATGTTTCCTTTCTCTGGATCTGTGATCCTGTTCTCTTGGGCGATTCTCCCCAACTCCCCACTCTAACCATGGCATCTGCTTAGGAGCTGTCAATCCTTGTCCTCAAAAAAGGGTGAGCACATGACCCAAGCCAGGACCATCCCTGGGATTTAAAAAGGAGAACTAAGAAACCAGGACCTTTCTTGGGTGGCAAAAATGGGGACCATGTGAGTCTAGCACCAGTGTCTGTGTCCCAGAATATGTGAGTTGCATTAATCCAGTCCACACAGAGAGGTGGACGGGTGGAGATGGCGGAGGGAAGGTGCGAAAGAGGGGTAGAGTGAGAGAGAAAGAGAGAGAGAGTGAGCACTAGTCTTTGTTTTGATCCTCTGGGTCCCCTGGATTCTCTTCTAAAATTTTGGTGTCCCCTTTCTCAAACTCCATGGCCCATTCCAGGACTGCTTCCTATAAATGAACGTTGAATTGGTCCTTTGTCACTGGCAACCAAAGGAACCCAGAGCCATGGAACCAGACCCCCCTCTCTCCCCAGTCCCCTGGGTTCTCTACTGTCTTCCTGTCCTTCACTATCTGGATTGCCCTGGCTTTTCAGCCCTCAAAAGCCCCAGGTTCTTAAAAGAGTCCACCCCTGTCTAGAGCACTGTGGCAGACAGCAGCTCTGATTAAGCCAACATTTGTTTTTTTATCCTCGCCTGAGGACACGCTTATTGATTTTAGAGAGAGGGGAAGGAGACAGAGGGAGGGAAACATCCATTGGTTGTCTCTCCTACATGCTCTAAATGGGGACTGAACCCGCAACCTGGGTATGTGCCCTGGCTGGGATTCAAACCTGTGGCCTTCCAATTTACTGAATAATGCTCTCACCAACTGAGCCACACCAGCCGGGGCCTCATATTTGTTTTGGAAGAGTTGCTGGTTAGTTGCAAAGCATCCCTAGATAACAGAATGTGCCAGGAGGGAGGCCTTCTTAATCTACCCTTCCGCCCAACTCTCATTTTGGGGAATACGTGCAGAAATGGGATTATTTCACCTATCACTTCTACCCTCTGCTCTCACACAGCCCGTCCTCACCTAAGGAGCAGGAATGGTTTTGGAGAACCGAGGGTTACCCTGCATGAGTCTCTCTGTGGTGGGTCTCCCCATTTTACTATCTTTCAAGTCAATTCCTGAGCTCTTTTTATCTCTTAATATTATTTTGCAATCGTAAGATGGCAAGATCAGTCAGGCACTTTGAAAGCGACGGCAGATGGCACGGTTTAAAACAAAGGAATGTCACCAAAGAAAAGCCAACAAACACAATAATGATGAAACGGTATAAAGGACGAGTTACATCCTTTATAAAGAGGGGCTTGGTTTAGTCAGTGGATAACCTGCAGGGCCTAGCGGGTGCTGGACACCCAGGCAGGCACGGGAGCTCCGTCTGTCACTGTGAGGCCACCTGCTTTACAGCACACTTGACAGCACAAGAGGCCTTCGCATCACGTTGCCATTTCCTAGGAAAGAGCCTGCGCCTTCGAACACCCTCCAGCGCTGACGGCGAAAAGCCAAGTGCAAACCCCACGTCAAGTCATGAACGTGGCGTCCCCCGCGCTCGCAGAGACGGGCCTGGGCCTCTTCTCAAAGCCTGAAATTCCCGCAGCAGGCAGCCCAGTCGGACGACTGCTGAATCCCAACCAAATGCCATTTCACTCCACTGACACAGCGGCGTCCCCGCAGTGCTGTCTGCCGACAGGTGACTATTGTCTATTTGGGACGCCTGCCGAGGAGGCAGTGACAGTTCCCATCCTTGATCTTCTGGCTCAGTTCCCAGGGGGCCACTCCGTTATGTTTTATTCATGGGGGCTCCCAGCTGGCTTGTCCACTGTAAGTGGGTAGTGGGGGTAGGGACAATCAATAAACCCGAGATCAAACATGAGTGTCCTAATAAAACCGCCGCTTTGTGTGATGCTGAGGGCCCACAGCCAGCCAGAGTCTGAGATTCTGGGGAAGATCTGTGTTTGGAGGATTTTTGAAGGAAAAGCCTCCACAGAGACAAAAACAACAGTTATTCCGATCGTGGTGGGAAAGTGAAAGAAAGCAGTCAGAGAACCCAGAGTAACCCCTGCGGGGAGACGCAGGAAGCTTCAGGCCTCCCAGCACTCGGAGGAAACAGATGATGTGGTGGATGAAGCTGGCGGGCGATGGCTGCGTGGGCCACGGCTGCAAACCGCAAATACAGCCAACGCTCATTCCAGCTTCTCCCCAGGAAATTTCATCTCCGTCCGCTCCGTCACTGTCTTTGCTAGATCTACCCAGCTTTCTACTTCCTAGTTAGGGATCTGTAGACGAAGCATAACCAAGCGTTTTTTCCATCTTCCCCGCCCCCCAACCAGAGCCACGTCAAACCAGTGTCCAAGTGCTACAGAGGACAGAGATACCCGACACAGCGAATAGGCGCACACGTGTGTACCTTGAGCGTGATGGTCTTCTCGTGACGCGTGATGTTTACACTGTGGGGCTGTCCGTTGGCCATGTTCCTGTGGTCTACGTCAATGGTGTACGGTTCCCGGGTGCCGCCCAGGTCGTACCGAATCTGTAAGCTTCCTATGTGAGGAGGAGGAGGAAAGAGACTCAGTAACTTCCTTGTTCCAGGGTTCATTTTAATATAACTTATGTCTCCCACCCTGTGACACGCAGGTTTCCATGAAACCCTGCTCCCTCCTTTGATGCCCATGTATCCCATGACTGTTCTGAATTCGGATTCACCAGTTCTGGGACCATAACAGTTAATAGCACCAGCACAGCACAGCACAGTCCACCGATAACAAGCCATCGGTGCCCGTTATCTCAAAACTGAAGCAGCAAATGGTACAGATGATCCAAGTTGGGCGCATGCCTGGGAAGGAAGGAGCAGAAAATACACAATGTAGGGCTGTGGAGACAGATGCCTGCAGGCCTCCCACAAGGCTCGGTGGAATAAAACGTAAATGCAGGATCCAGGGACGGTTCCCAGGGCAGCCACAACGCATGCCATTTAGTGCATGAAAGAATCATGAGCATACAATATTAAAAATAAACATAATTTATAAAAGATAAACACATGGGATTTTGGGTGGCTTCACTGAGACCGAGGAAGCAGAGCGGTTACTTTTATTTGAGGTTAGAGATGGCTTCAAACCAAAGGCGAAACAGAGGAGAAGACGGCTTTCCACGCTGCCTCTGTTATAACTCACTTGGCCTCAATAAATTATTCTTTTGTTTCTCCCCAATAATGACACCCTATATTCAAGAAGACTCAGGTAGGATTCTAGATCCTGCTTTTAACTAATCTGCACAGCAAACATAATTCATATTTATGATTTTCAAAGATGCCAATTTTTTTAAATCTCATTTTTCATTCCAATGGGAACCTTTAATAGTTAACATCTCCATGCTTAAAAATGCAGTGTGACCAACTGCTAATCACCTCATGGACTCTTTTCCCTGCTGGAAGAACAAGACTGACATTCTGAGTTTTAAGCTGTGAAATAAAACACAATAATGAAAACCTAGCACACAGAAAGACAGAAATGTAAAAAGTTGTTGGAAACCCTGAGATAACTACTCTCAATATGTGGCACTATTTCCTTCCCGATATTCCCCATGACTTTATAAATACATAAAAAAAAAAAGGCAACAGTTTCCAAGTGCTGCCTTTCCTTGCATAGATATTCTAGCATTCCACGTGGCATTTGAAATATTCCACCATGTTCCCAGGGTTGAAAGAAATGTTCATTAGGACAATGAAGAATGGATTGTATTTTCTATTTTTGCTTTCTAAGCGAATGGCACAAACCTTCACAAGTTCTGAGATTTGCCTTAGTATTTTATCCTAGATTCTTTTGCTCATGGCATTTCAACTGAGCATTGCTGGGTTTTGCTGCTGAGATGTGTCTAACTGTCCCGGCCCTTCTCCATCCCTATACCCACAGGGTCCCCACGGCCCCTGGAATGCCCTGGCTTGAACCCCATGAGAGTCCCTCACCTGGCTGTCAGTGCACCAGAGCTCCTGGCTCCTGGTGCCTTGGGGGCAGGGGTCACTCCCTGTCCATGAGCTTCACCTGATCCTAACCAGTCTGTCCTTTAAAAGTGGCATCTTGACCTCACCTTACTCTCAGGTGAGTCCCGTTTCTCTGCTCTTTCTCACTCCTAAGCCCCTTGAAAGAAACGTCTTACTGGCACCTCAAACATACCAAATGCAAAACCAGGCTCTTGATCTTCCCCCTAAATGTTTCCCATGAAAGGTTCCCACATTTCCCTCCATTGCTCCAGTTAGTCCTGCCCAAGGCTCCACCTCCCCTCCACCTTCTAGAGGACACGTATGATCTGTCAGCAAACCATCTGGCTCTTCAACAGACATCTTGAATCTTGTGGCTTTTCATCATCTATGTTACTAGCTCCAGACCAGGCCACCACCACCCTGGACTGGTTATTGTACTGACTCCATGCTAGCCTCTTGCTTCCGCCCTGCCTTCACCTTCCCCACCCATCTCCACCCCTAGAGATCTGTCTCCTCGCTACCTGGTGGTCAGCATGATCTGCTGTTCTGAACCTTCCAATGGCTTTCTCCTATCTCGTCACAGTAAAAATCAAACTCTTCAGAATGGCTCACCAGGCCCCACATGATCTTCTGCTATCACCTCTGACATAGTCTCTTATTCTTCCCCTCCTTGTTCTTTGTCCAAAAGCCAGCATGTTGCTGCCCCAGGGCCTTTGCACTCACTGGTTTTTCTGTCTAGGATTCTTACTCCCCAGTATCTGGCTGGCTAGTCCTTCACCCTCTTCAAGTCTTTGCTCCAATATCATCCTCTCAGTGATTATTTCTGGGACTTCCTCATCAAAAGCCGAATTTACTGACTCCTTTCCCTTGGCCAGGACCTTCCTTTTCTGCCTTGTATTTTCATCTTGTAGTTCTTATCATACAACATGTGACATATTGTCCTTAATTTGTTTATTATCTGTGTTCTCTTGCTCAAATGTAAGCTCCATGAAAGCAAGAATTTTTGTTTATATTCTTTATGACATTATTCTGATGTGTAGAATAATGCCTGATGCTTACTTGGTAGGTGCAAATAAGTGTTTGTTGAATGAATGAATGATGATCTCCTTCCTTCTGTGCCTTTTTCTTTCCCACATTTTCTTGGCAGAGAGGTCTTTTCAAAATGATTATTTCATTTGTTTACTTAAAATGCTTCAAAGCCTTCCAGTTGCTTGTAAGATGAAGACATACATTCTTAATGTGGTGTGTGATGTTCTGTCTTGTCTGAGCTCTGCTTGTTACTTTATTTTCAAATCATACCATTTACCTTCTCACTTTTTATGTTACCTTCGATTTCCTCTTATTCCCTAGAATGTAAAGTTCTCCTCCTTACCTCAGGACCTTTGAACATGCTGCTCTGTTTTCCTGAGCGGCTTTCTCTTTCCATTCTTCAGTGTTTTACCCTATTTTGTCCTTTATCCTAGTAGCATTCAAAACAATCTATTGTTTAGGAGTGAAGGAGGTGATCAATCAGGCAGCCATTTGAATGACATGCAGAAAGTTGATGTCTTTTGAGTAATTATTCTCTACTTCTGGTGTGCTTGCATAATCACTGCCTATTTTAAAAAGATGTAGCTGTATCCACTCATCATGTCTTTATTCAGTTCTTCAGAAAACACTTATTCAGTGATTGTGCAAAGCACGGTTGAACCCAATTTTTTAAGGTTTGAAAGGGGGCTGTATATTTGGCTCTAAGTGTAGTGTTACTTCTGACAAAAGCCGTCCCATTCCCCTAGTGTGGGCCAGGCTGGCCCTGGGTCTGGTGACATAGAGAGAATTAAACAGGGCTCTACCTTTGAAGGCCAGAGGTTAGAGTAATTATGCAAAATGGGGACATTGTTCTCTGTATTGTCTCTGTCATTGGTCCCTTTATGTTCCTCAGCTCATTAAATTCAGTATTCAGTTGTTTCTAAAATTATTTTTTTCTTTTCCGGCTTTCTTGAACTTAGTAAGTATGATTTAAAATGCCTATAACCATTTCACTTAATGGCAACAGAAATTATTTGCTCCGAGGAAAAAGATGCGCTGGAACTTTAAATGTACATATAGCGAACATCTATAAACAGGAATGGCAATATTCTTGAGTAATAAAATTCAAACGCTATATAGATTGCTTTCAAATAGCAGCAAAAGGGAACCATGAAATGATGATCCGGACGATATTAATATTTGCTCATTAAAGTAAAATAGTCTTGAGTAGACAGCTCACTTCTTGCACCTCGTGCTCATCCCCCGAAGGCATGGAAGTGGCATGCAGGTGCCACCCTTGTCCTGCCTGCAGCAGTACTTCCAACTTCCTCTCTACTGGCCATCATCACCCCAACACACAGATGCAGAATTCAAACCCTGACATTCTGGTTTGGCACTCCGAGCTCTGACCCATGACCCATGACCCATGACCCGTGACCCCCAAGGCTGGTGTGGCGCTTGGTGGGAAGGCCGCAGGACGTGGGATTTCTCGTGTTTGCACTGGGTGGGGGAGGGGAAGCACTGCTCGTTCTGTGATACAGATGTTGCGTGTAAAGAAAGACCCACTCCAGCCATGGAGGCGAGGTGGAGGTGAAAGTGGCCGGAAAATTAGAGAGCTGGACTGGGGTCCCTGGTGGACATGAGGCCCCTGCTGTCCTACGAAGAGGGAATGTGGTCCCCAGAGACCTAAGGGAGGCAAGCCTTGTGACCTTCTAAACACAAACTCATCCATTTACCTAAGTGCCACTAAAATAATTTTCTGTGTGCGCCTGACATGGGCAACGCCAGGGAGCCCGGAACTGGAAGGCATCTGCCATCGCGGAGGGAGAAGGAAGAGCTCCACTGGAAGGACCCGAGGACCCGGGAATAGAATCCACACGACTTGTTTGCCTGGAGGGCCCACATGATGGGGAAGGGAGGAGCATTCACAGGTGACACCAGGCTTGTGAGTCCAGGTCCCTGAGGCCAGAGCGCCCTCCCAGCTGGTGGAGGGGCTGTTTGGGGAACACTGAGGACACCTCAGCTTGAATGTGCCAGGTTTGAGGGGTGCCAGGGCATGTAGTGAAGACCTTCTAGTCTTTTTAAAAACGTTGGAAAGCCCTGGCTGGTGGCACAGTGGATAAGGCGCCAGCCTACGAACTCAAAGGTCGCTGGTTCGATTCCCAGCCAGGGCACATAACCAGGTTGCAAGCCAGGTCTCCAGCCAGGTCCATAGCTGGAGGCAGGTGAAAGGCAACCATACATTGATGTCTCTCTCCCTCTCTGTCTCTCTCCCTTCCCCTCTCTCTGAAAAGTAATAAATAAAATCTTTAAAAAACAAAAAAAACATTAGCATAGTCCTTACTGACACCTTTTTTCCAAATGACATCTTCACAAAATTTTAATTTAAATCTCAATTAAAAAAAAAAAGCTAGCATTTGAAGTATAAAAACGTTCCATTTTCACCAGCAGTTTGCAGGTGGCCTGGTGATCACCTGACAGAAGCTGACCAGCTACATTCTGCAAAGGCACCGAGAGCGTCCCGGGGTCTCAGCGGCATAGACAGCGCAGCCCGGAGCTCTGGGCCTGGCACTGGACACCTGGGTCATCACCTATCTGCACCCCAGGCCATCTGGACACAGGGGATCAGATGGTATCTATGTCCCAGAGTTGTGTGTTCACAGGACTGAAAGCACATGAAACACTCAGCGTGTTTGGGCATCGTTCAATGGCTACCGCTGATATGACACCACTGAGCGGAAACGCTTGCCTAGGACCTGTGCCCACAGTGTGGGCACGTGCTGGGTGCTGACCATTTTTGAAGAGCAGACAACACAGCTGACGGGGTTGTGTTCATTAAGTTCTGGGAGAGCTAAATGTGAGAACCATCCTCCCTGCCCACTGAGGGGTTGGAACATATAGGGGGAGAACATTTGTGGATTAAAAATATATTTTGTCAGATCCAGGAGAAGTAAACTGAGTTCTTGAGCTCGTGGAAAGCAGGGTTTTGCACTTTTTCCTTCTGTTTCCCCATGTACTGATTTTACGTGTTATTTTCCTAATCAGAATAGTGACCTTTGCTCGGTGTGGGCCCTTGACATGTGGAGCCACAAACCAGCAACCGGAACAGACCCTCGGCACCCACACTGGTGCTTGGCTTGCTATCCACCCATCTTTCTACAAAGTTGACCTGACAGGAGGCAGGCAAAGATGTAGCTTTGCCCTTTTTTGTTTCACATAGCATTGCTGATTTTTTTCTCCATTTCATTACTTACTCTTCGTGAATGTTATTTTTCATGGGTACATAACATTACATAACATGGCAACTCCCTCTTTCACCAACCACTTCACCAATGTTGAGTATTGTGGCTCTCTCCAATGTCTATAAATAATCCCTTCATGCTGAATGTTTGTCTGAGTTTTGGCTCATTCCCTTTGGAATAATTTCTAAAAGGGGAAATGCTAGGAAACATTTAGTTCCCTGTCCTTTTACCTAGGACGCATTGCCCAAAGAAGATGTTTAAGGATTTACAGTTTTTTTCAAAGCCTAAGCTGAATTGGGCTAATCATGATGATTCTTGGTTCCCATGGAGGAAAACCTTGATCCTTCAGCTGCGACAACCTGTCAGAGGAGACTGCTGAGCCTTGTGGAGCAGGAGCAGGGCGATGAGAAAGAAGCCCGAGTGCTGTCAGAGCTACGTAAGTGCTCTGGGAGCCTTAGAGAGAGCGGCTCCTTGAGACACCAGGGATATTTTTATTGGTAAAAAAGTGATCTGAAACTTGATGTGGCTTAGAGCTCAAGTCTATTTGCATCAGGAACATTGATGCCTCTCTCTAAGGTCGTAAGGCCATTTTCACACTGCCGACAGAATGTCTACGTTAGTCTCCCTGTCTGATGCGCTCTGCCTTGGTGCCTCTTTAGAAATCAAAATGGTCCCAATATTACAAGTGTAACTACACCCCTTTACTGAGCAAGCTTTACCTTGGGGATATAATTTATGAATGTAACATGCTGAGAGGGCTTAGGCAAGCAAAAGTCTCTGATTTTCTATTTTTATTGAATGTGCTTATGTTCTGTAGGAACTTACTGATTGATTGATCATTATCATAAGTCAGGGTAATTATTTGTTTAAAATTAATTCCACCACTTTAAAGCTCTTCTAGGTCCAGCGCAGGCGTTTATTTACGAGGAACAACACAATGCATCATTATACCTATGACGCTATCTCATATCATGGAATATGGTTGTTGTACAGAACTCAACATGCCTTAGCAACACGGCTGCCATCACACGTTGCTGTGGAGCCCACAACAGACCAGCGGCTTTGCTGGTTTTCAAACAGGGAAACGGGGTTCAAAGACATTAGTGACTTGCTCACCCTCCTGTGAGGAATAAAGGGGCGAGCCAACAACCATCTAGACTCTTGCTAGAACATTCTATCCACCCAACATCCAATGGCCCGGCCAGGGCGTCCTTACCGGTGGGTGTGACGAGGACTGCCAAGAAGTCTGGGGTGAGGGAGCTGACGTAGAGGAGGATGCAGGGCGCTCTGGAGGTGCTGAAGCTGAACCGAACCTCCTCGTGGGCCAGGTCCGGGCTCTGCTGCTCCCGCGGGCTCTCCGCCCTGCCGCCCACTTCCTTGCCGCTGACCGCGGGGGCCTGGAAGTTATACCGCAGCCACATCCCCTCTTCAAAAAACGCACCGACGTCTGTTGGAAAGGAAAGAGAGACTGAAAAACGGACCGAAGTTGGGTGCCGAGCCCATCAACAATTTCAGGTCGGGTGCACTGCTGGCTCCAAAGCAGTTCGCCGAGGACAGACTCTGGGGTCCGGGAAGAGGACCCGACGGAGTGAACTTCCAGGCGTTCGGGTTTTATTTCATCAGCACGAATACACGAGCGAAGCCAATCATGCAACAACGGGGCAATCCGTGAACTTACAATGTGAGGAAACCTGGGAAACGCAAATCACGCTACGGGAAAATATCCTACGACGTACTCAGACCAAGTAACCAATTTAGGCTGCAGGGCCGTGGGAACGACGGCGGGGCCATTACGGAAACCACCGATCCGGGCGCTCCTGGGCCCCCCGTGTGACAGGGTTTTGCTTTGGACTCCCACGCACCCCGGAAGGCCCCTGACCAAGCCTCCATCCCGGGCGCTGGGCGTATAGTTTCAAATCACAGGACATGAAGTGAGAGGGAACTGGGTCTGTTTCGGCACCGCCATCAGATAGTTTTTGGCCTCCCGGAAAGTGAAGATGCACGAGCTGTGTCACCGCCCTAGACGAGTTTTCTGTCCTGGCGCGGGTCGGGGAGGAACCGCGCCACAAATGGGACACGAGGTGAGCGGCTGTGCGTTTCTCGCAGGCTGTGCGACCTGGGCCCCTTCGCGCCGCGGGAAGGTCCTGGGCTGGCTCTTCCTCCCGCCGCAAGCACCTGTGGAGCCCGGCTCGGCGCGGGGCGCTGCGGCCGCCACCCGCGCTCTCCAGGCGCGCCCCGTCTCCCGGGCGCTTTAGGCTAACCGGCCGGGGGTACAGGGTCGGTGCGCCCAGCGGGAACCTGCGGCGCCTGGTCTCCCGGGCCCAGGAAGACTTCCGGGGAGAAACGACATTGGAGTCAGGACCCAAAGAGCCAGAGGCAGGTCGCGGTGAGACGGCGGAGAAGAGGCAGCTTTCTCGCTGAGGAAGTGCACGCAGATGCCCCTCAGCAAGGGAAGCCGGCTCCGAGGCTTATGCACTTGCCTGTGAGACCCTCGAGGCACTTCTTACGCAGAGCGTGGACCTGGTGCAGAGGAAGCTGGGCGGGGCAGCAGGG
>PVIW01005051.1:0-115561 GCA_004026585.1 Noctilio leporinus
AGAGGGTGCTCCAAGTTCAGAAGGGGGGGCATTCACAAAGAGGAGAGGGTGCTCCGAGTTCAGAAGGGGGGGCATTCACAAAGAGGACAGGGTGCTCCAAGTTCAGAAGAGGGGGCATTCACAAAGAGGAGAGGGAGGAAGAGAGCAGGCGTTCTACCAACCATCCGAATTCAGCCTAACAAGATGGCCAGCGCTCTCTGTCAAGTAAGGCTTTAGGGTCCTCCATGCCTGCAGTTCTTCTTATGCTTTCAGACAGAGGAAGCTGAGATCATCAAACATTTTTATCTGCCCTCGTAACCGGATTCTAGGTGATGACACCCAGAGGGAATTTCTGTGCTCTCTTGGGCTTCAAGTCCACTGCTCCTGCCTCTGTCCCGTTCACTCCTCTTGCTCCTTTGTGGTCAGCATCCTGCTCAGCGACCAGCAGCGTCAGGTTTCCTCTGTCCCTGAGAGAAGGGAGCAGGCCGGCGCTCAAACAGTTGAATGTGTGAGTGGGAAGGGTCACACGAGTTGTCAGGGTCGAAGAAGAGAGGGAGGAAAACCAGCAACACGGCCGCTGATGGCAAGCGGTCCAGCATCTCGCCTTCCTAGCACTCCATCCACCCGGGAGGTCCACCTGGAACAGGTGCTCCAAACCTCGTGCATGCTATCAGCTGGACGCAGGAGCGTCAGGAAGCTTACCGTGGAGAAAGCTTGGCTCTGAGATTCCCATTCAGTCTGCAACGATACTATTGTTGCAAAAACAATAAAAAATGGGTATAAAAAAGGTGAATGGTTGACCACCTTCGTGCAGGGGTCAGTGGTACAAGCTGCCTTTTATCTCGGGGCCATGCATCTCGTGGACAGAATTCAAAATTAAAACTCCTCCCACCTTACTGACCCTCCTGATAAACACAGGTGACAGGCAGATCACTGGTCCACCTCAAATGCAGAGTCTAGTTTAGCTGGCCAGCCAAAGCCCCTGAAAATGATCTTCCTAGTCAAAAATATAGTCTACTATTGACACAGCTCCTCTTCCAATTCTCAGCATTAAATCTTTCCTTATAAAATGATAATGAGACACATTCCCTCTAAGGAACAGACTTCCCAAGTGAGAGACATGGATTTAGAAAAATTAGAATCAGATCTTTGATCATGATAATAGAAGCTATTCTCACAATTGGATTGGGAGTGAAGTTGATAACAATGAATAGAGGAACTCAACAAAACTGGTGTCCCACTTAACTAAGGCCATTTATCTCTGTAAAGTAATATTTTACAAAGGGTGCATAGCCATATTTCCACTTTAAAGTTACTATTTACTTAAAAAGTCAATCAGTGTCTCAGTGGATGGAGCACAGGCCTGCAAACCCAGAGGTCACTGGTTCGATTCCTAGTCAGGGCACGTAACCAGGTTGCAAGCCACGTCTCCAGCCAGGTCTGTAGCTGGAGGCAGATGAAAGGCAACCATACATGGATGTTTCTCTCCCTCCCTTCCCCTCTCTCTAAAAGGTAATGAATAAAATCTCTTTTTAAGAAAAGTATAAATTTTATTTTTAAGAAGTCAATCGAATATATTCTGAAGATATTTGGCACATTTCCCCACTCTTTTAATATTCCCTTAAAATAAGAAATATCCTTTCTCCTGAATGTCTGTCCTTAGCCAGCATCTCTGTATGTTGTCATTTACCAGCTTCATCTGCTAAAATGATGATGCTGTTTTATTTACTTCAGGACCAAGTACATCAGCCTTAAAATAACACAGAAGCTTTGCACTCAGAAGACATCTCATTAGTCAGCTGTGGCTGGAGGAATATGAAATAGAATATGTACCTAATTGATAACAAAGTAAAGAGAAGTGACAATAATTCTGAAGGGCCATTAATCTGCTACTTCATAAAATTAACACACTTAGAGACCAAGATGTTCAAGATCCACCAACACTAAGCAGATGAGAAAATTACCATGTTTCTGTGTCTCTTTCCCTTTCACTAAAAGGTGGAATCCTGACTTTTTAGAAGGAAGACAGGCATTTAAATCCACCTAAGATGATGCCAAACATAATTTCTATCATTACCATGATTTCCAAGTTGTTGTTCTTGTCCTT
This sequence comes from Noctilio leporinus, assembly GCA_004026585.1. Classification (NCBI taxonomy): domain Eukaryota; kingdom Metazoa; phylum Chordata; class Mammalia; order Chiroptera; family Noctilionidae; genus Noctilio; species Noctilio leporinus. The sequence continues at coordinate 2,087 of PVIW01005051.1, forward strand.
TTTTTTAACCTTATTTCAAATTATGCCATTTTAAAATTGAACCTAATTTTTCCTGGAAAGACTTGTAACATCAACACGAAAATTAGAAAAAAATAGCTTCCGGAATTACGTTTGGCCGCAAAGATGCCTGCAGGAAGAGGGTTCAGGGTGGTGGGAAGGGGGTCCCCTGAGGGAAGGCCACCACAGCATCTGTGGAGCCAGGACAACCCTGGCTCCACAGATGCTGTGGTGGCCTTCCCTCAGGGGACCCAATCATGACCAGTTCTGACCAACCATAGCAGGATTCTCCTTGAAAGTCATCCTGATTTCTACGCATACCATACCAGCCCCTGCTGCCTACTGAGATCCTGGCCATCCTGTTAGGTGGCCATTATGAAACAACCGTTATTACCTTTTAAAGTTTATTAATATAAGCAGAAGCGACCTATGTTTAATGGTATGACCTCAGTTACGTGCCACTTACAGCGTAGACTCGTCTAACGGGTCTCTGCTAACGCTGCTCCACCAACGGAAGGGCTGGTGCTGATGGGGGAAAATCACCAACGTGTTTACACTTTGTTAACTCAACCAATATTCATCGAACACGCGGCTCCGTGCGGCACAGCGTGTCGAGTGTCTCACGGTAGCAGTTCCAGCGAAGCATGCTGGGGGGAGAAGAGGCGCCGCTGACTCTCTTGCGAGAGTTTCGAGTTCAACCCCGGGTGGGACGAGGGACTGTCAGGGGCGTGGGTTGGCCGCCTCTGCCCCACGCTGACACTCACACAGCCGCCCCTCCCCCCGCACCACACTTGGGAAGAGGAAGAGCTGAGCAGTCAGCTTGGGTGACAGTTCTTAAACATCACCCCTCATCATCGCACCCAATTTCATTTCCTTCTGCAAAATTAAAACACCTGGCGTGAGCAGCCACTGTGTTTACCAGCGCGCACACCAAAGAACCTTTGACGGTTTCCGACAGTCACACCCCTTCAACAACGATGAAAAGGCGCCGCTGTTGAGAACACGCAAAGGAAGTTGCTGAGGCCGGGTTCTACCAAGGAGTCTGTAAAACACTGAAGGTAAAGGCAGTGACATCGGGATTTTCCTCCCCAGTGAATATAGACCTGAATGCAAAGGCCACGCATTCCGTGGTGACTTGAGCCGTCAGCTCGCTTGGTGATGCCGCCCAGCTGACAACGGAATGGAATGCGGTTCTCAAATCAGAGACTGAAGCCATGTTCCAAAAGTGACAGGAAGCTGACCCAGCACACGCCCGGCCCCTAGTGACAGCTCCCCGGGGGCCGAGCCTGAGTCTCGCTGAGCTGCGGCCTCTCCCGCCGACCCTGAAACAACACGGGTGTGAGCTCGGTGGGTCCACTTACACGTGTTTTTTCTTTTTTTTTTTTTAATAAATAACTTGATTTTCTCTTCCTTGGGATCTCCTTACTGATGTTTTCTCTAGTTTACTTCATGGTAAGACTACAGTATATAATATATAACAGTATATAATATATATACAGTATATAATATATAACATGCAAAATGTGTATTAATCAACTGTTACCCTAAAGCTCCCAGTGAAGAGTAGGTTATTAAGTAGTTAAGTCTGGGGGGAGTCAAAAGTCATACATGAATTTTTGCCCCTGCTGGGGTCAGTGCCCCTAACCCCCAGGTTGTTCAAGGGTCAGCACCTGGAACGGAGCTTCACCTACTGAAGCCCATCCCTGTTCTGCCCCCAAAGTTCAGCATGGTCATGTTAGACCACGACAGACGAAACGCAGGCTGCCATGGAAGGAAGAGGAACACCGAAATCAGAGCCGCATGCAGGCATTCTGGGGGGAAACATCTTCCTCCTGCTCATTTCTAAGGGAGGGCGTGGCGTGCTGATCACAAGGAAACGCTTCCATTTCTGTCCCTCTCTGTCCCGTCACAGCTGACATGGCAGCGTTTCCTGTTTTCGACTTCTTTGTGCTGCACAAACCCACATCAGAGAAGGTCGAGTGAGGTTATCCTACTCTGCGATTGAGGCGAACGCCCCAAGCAGAGAAGGAAAATCACCGAGAACCTTCAAAGTAGACAGCGGCCTCCGGAGACAGACTCCGCACATCCCTGAGACACGTCAGGTCTGAGCAGCCCGCACCCAAGAACCACGTGGAAGGCGCCTACAGAGAAAGGTCACCAGCTTCGCTGGGCGTGGGGCACCCAGCGTTTCCTTCCTTCCCTGCAGGGGATGGAGGAGCTGTAAGAGGACCCCGCTGGGGACTGGGTAGCAATGGAAAACTGCCACCTCCTTCTTCAGCCGGCAGCTGGCTGGCCACAGACCCCCTGCCCAGCCCCCTAGAGACCCCCGTGCATCTGGGCAACGCTGGACCCCTTGCTGGCTCAGGGCCTTTCTCCATTGCAGGGTTGCGGGGGACTGAAAGGCACCACTGGAGTTGCTGACCCCACAGGGCGGATTTGTGAGGGTTAATGGGGTCCCTATGGAGCTCCTGGGGGTGGCAGAGAGTCAGCTCCCTCTCGGTGTGACCTCACAGCTGCCCCCACCCCGTGGGGGTCTCACCTGAAGGGATGGTTTTTCTCTACTTCAAATTGCAACACTTTTTTTTGTCTCCACCTGATTTTTGTTCTCCGGTGACAGCTGACGTTCAATACTATTCTGCATTAGGTTCAGGTGGACAGCGTAGCAGTGGGACAGTCCTGCGTGTCACAGACTAGCCCCGACACTGCCAGCACCCACCTGGCCCTGTACACAGTCACTCCATGTTCCTGCCTGTCCTCCTGCGCCGGACTCCACGTCCCCGGAGTGTGCGTGACCACCAACCTGTGCTGTCAGTCGTGGCTCTCCCCACCGTCCCCTCTGTCTGCCGTCTGTGTCTATGAGTCTGTTTTAATTGTGTTTGTTCCTTTACTTTGTTCCTTTGATTGCACACAGGAGGGAAACCCCATGCAGCTGTCTTTCTCTGACGGGCCCATGTCACTGGGCATGCACCTCGGGGCCACCTGCGTCACCCAGCAGCCCGCGTGGCTTCCCAGAACTGCTCAGGACAGGCCACGTGCTTTCTCTGGGGCCCTCCCTCTCCCTGGAGACCCGACAGGACTTCACAAGGACCAGGGCAAGAACCACGTGTAACCACACCCCGAGACACCCCTGCCCCACCCCGAGGACGTGTTCCGGGACGGGCTTTGCCTGACTCTGCCCTGAGGAGGAAGTCTCAGTGCCAGGCAGCTGGCCTGGCGCCCGGGCACCTGGGCTTTCAGCCCACAGCCTCCTAACGGCGACCCCACCCCATGACACCACCCTGTGCTGCTCGTTTCCTTGAACCAGAGCAAACATTCAATAGCCCTTGGATTATCTGGTGACCTTGGTGAGCAGGAAGGACAGAGACATAGTGCTGTAACAGAGAAGCCCGGATGCCGGCCACGGCCCCAGCCCGAGTTGGAGCCAATAAACCAGAACCCCGGAGCACCCCTCCTCCTGCTGCAGGCGAGCTGGTGGCCCCCGTCCCTGGGGGGGGACTCGCTGTCCTCGCCCCCTCCCCCACCCTCGCCCGCACCCTGCCCCACAGCTCGCGGCACTGCCTGCCCACCGTGTGTCCCTGGGCGGGTCGTGACCACCGCCATCTCTACACGCCCCAAGTGCCACCCACACAAGCTTGCCTGCAGAGAAGATGTCAACGGGACCGACAATTCCCACCCGCACAGCGAGGCCGACTTCCTCCCGTTTTCTCCGGCCTCCTTCCCGCCTCCGCCCGCCTCTGCCCATCCGAAGGCCTCTCCCCGGCTGCTGGTTGCACGGGTTCCTGGTGGTAACCTTGACTCGCTGCCTTCCGCCCGGGGCCGTCCTGGGACTTCCCTCACCTGAAGCAGCTGCCTGGTTCGGAGCAACTCCACGGCCACTTACGGGAACAACACTTTTCCTGCTGAAGCCGGAAAAGTGGAAAACGCTGGGGAAATTCTAAGGTTGCATTCTTTGGGTGAAAAAACAAACTCTTTATTAGCCTCCCACCCGGCCCCTTGCGTGCCAAGGCCCTAATCCACGTGACGACGAAGGAGCCAGCTTTGGGGAGGGGCACGTCTGGACGGAATGCGGGGTCACGAAACGTGGGGAAACCACAGGGAAGCTCACCGGGACGTGGCACCAAGCCGCCGGGCCCCGGCTGGCGGGAAGCGAGCCCCTCTGTGCGTGACCACTGTCACACCAGGTGCCAACTCCCTTCCATCAGGTCGGCACGTGGCCACATCAACTGCAGCTCAAGCAACTCCCAAGTCAGCCTCCAGGCGTGAGGGGCGTGAGTGCGGCGGCTGTGTGGGGCCCCCTCCCCCCGTCCAAGCCACTGGTAGAGCAGGAACACCGGGGCTCCTGCCACCATCTGACAAGGTGGGCTTGTCAGGGGCCTTATCACGGAGCAGCTTACGCTGAATGTGAAAACAGCACAGGCCGCACGAAAGCATCAGAGATTTATGGATGCGTTTCAAGGGGCACTTAAAATCTGCAGGGTAATGAAATGAGATACCAACAGATTGCATATTTTGTGGTTATTGCCACAGAGGAAAAAAAAAAAGAAAGAAAAAACCAGAGAAGAGAAATAACTATTTGAGAGCCATGAGCTGCACAGCACTGTCCCCTCACCCCCTCTTCGACCCCTGGAACCTCCGGGGTGGCTGTCAATCTGGGTCACCATCAGCGTGGGCAACTGAGTCCGTCCCTTCCCCACGCAGCTGTGGCCGGCCCCACGCCATCCTGCCACACGCAGCAGCTGCGCCAAGGCCGGTGGTGAACACGTGTGAACAGAAGGTTCAGGGTGGGCTGTGAGCGGCAGCACAGTGACCACACGTAGGAGGCCCGTCTGAGCCCGTCTGAAATACTACTAACGTCTCCATGTCTTAAAATCTTCCAGTTTTGAACAAAATGAGAGAGAAACAACAAAACAACAACACAAACATAACTCAATTTTGTTAAAGGAAAAAGAAATGGCCACTTAGAAATGCCACCCACACGTAAAAGCAACCTTATCTAAAAGCGACTTTGTCTATGCAATAAAACCAGGTGAGGCATCGTTAGAAGGCAAGTCAATGGCACATCAGGGCCAAGTGTCACGCCATGTTGACGGTGCCGTATGGAGGACAGTGACTGCAAAGACGGCCAGCTCTGCCTGTCATTGGCTTTCCTGGAACGCAGCACACCCTTTCTGTGCTCACTCGGGTGGCTTTCCTGCTACAGTGCAGAGTGCAATAGATCTGACAGAGACTGTATGATCCTCGAAGCCAAAATTATCCACCCTCTGGCCTGTTACAGAAAACCGTTTTCGCTGACCCTGCTCTGGAACATAACCCACGCTCTGGACGGAAGAGAGGACAATCTCTCCAGTCCTTGTTAGAAAACAGATAAGTCTTTAGGACTCTCAGATGGAAGGGCTGCGGGGTGTGGGCGTAATATTCAGGCATCATGGTTGAAAGATGTCAATAAACTCACTGATGAATAGTTAGAGTCAATATTTGCTGTGTTCCTGCCACATCTCAGGGAACCTTTGACACTCATTATTTCTAGTTTCCACCTCCCTCCAGGTGAGTGCTGGGTGCGTCCCTTCCACAGAACAGGAAATGGAAGCCGAGGGGACTCGCGGAAGGTTATACGGGGAGATCTAGCTTGTTCCAAAGGCTGCGTTCCAGGTGGACAAGCGGCTCTTGAAGCAGCTCCCAGGCACACCTCGGACAAGTGTGGCAGGCAGGCTCCACCATCACAGACACCCCCGAATGCTTGCGCCCCTGCCCTGAAAAACGGCACGAGAAAGGCCTTCTGGGTAGAAGGAAGCAGTCATGTGTGCTCCATTCTTCCCTTTAAACCCACTGAAATGTGAGGCACGGAATGAACACTCTGCCCCATAATGAAGAAGACGGGGCGAAGGAAGTGAGGCTTGGGGGATTCTGTCCTGGGGGAACACTGAGCGCGGACAGGAGCGGCGGTCGAGTGGTCCATGAGTCATTTATCTGCTGATCTGATTTTCTCCATGTCCAGTCTTCTCTGAGATGGGTTCACTGGCCTTGTGAGCTAATCAACGGAGTACGTCAGTCCCACAGCCTGTTTAAGCCTCACAAATGTTGGGGGGTGGGGGGTAAAAAAGGGGAATGAGAAAAAGGTGCAGACTTGCAGTTATAAAAGTCGGGAGTCACAGGGCTGGGACCTACAGCATACGGAACACAGCTGACATCATCATCACTTTGCACAGTGACCGATGGCTACTAGACAGACCGTGACCACCTCCTGAGGTATACACGTACGGGTCCAATCACTATGTCACAGTTTTCCTTTAAAACTGCGTAAGAAATAAACTGCTTGATCTTAGCTTCTTACGATCCCCTCCATCTGCAGCTCTAACTTTTGTCTGCCTGAACCCTCAATTCCTGCCTCTTTCAGCCGATCACCTCACCTCCAACTCTGCCTTGCATAAAACAAGAACCAGCGGGAATAAACCACTGTGCTCGCTCTTTATTGCAACTTTTATTATTACACTAAAATCACCAGGTTGCCATTGGTCCAGTACTCGACCCAAATGAACCACTTGCTTGGTGTTATTTTTTCATACCAAGCAGAGCTTCACCAAGGGACAACCTAGAGATTTAAGTGGAACGCATAAATGCTCCATGGGTTTTCAACAAGGTGTATATACACTCACGTTACCATCATGCGGATACAGACATGGAACCATTCCAACACCCTAGAAAGTTCTCTTGCACCCCTTTCCCATGCCTTCAGGCCACAGCTCTTCTGATTTCTATCGATCTAGATGGGCCTTACCTGTTCTAGACGGTTCTGGGCCGTTCTAGATTCGTCTGGCCTGTTCTAGATCGGTCTTAACGCCTTGTAGAGCTTCATGTCAACGGCGTCATGCTGTGCACACTGATCTGTGTGTCACTTACTTAGCTCAGCTTGTGTGTGAGATTCGTCCACAAACGGGCCACCGGTATCACCAGCCCATCTCCTTTTCTTATGAAGATAACACCTCCGGGTGAGCTGGGCTACAGTCAGTAAAGCTAATGGGAAGATTCTCGTGAGTCTCCTTGCGAAGACATGCGCTCATTTTCTCCGGCAGAGACCGCGTAGGTAACAACGTCGAAGGGATTTAACAACAGACAGTGGCAAACAGGTTGCCAACGTGGTGGTGACGCAGTAAGGGCGACTCTTACACAACCGCACATGCTTGTCTCGGTCCTGCTCCCTCGCCGCCTCCCCTCTCACTTACGGGAACGCATATCCTCTGCTTCTGGCCTGAATCCCACCCTCCTGGTGGGTGCACGTCACCGGCTTCGTCTTCTGTGAAGATTTTCCGTTCCGGTTCCTGTCCTAAACAGCCACAATTTTTTTTTTTTTTTTTTGACTCTAATCTCTCTGCATTTTTCGTTAGTTCTCCTAGGGCCTTTTCCACTCCGTTCTTTCAGTATTACATCCTAGGGAAGCAAGATTATACTGTGCACACGGTTATACCACGGCCACTCCTTGGGCCTCGAGCAGTGACAATGCCAGGCACACAGCAAGGACAGGCTCAAGATTTGCTGAATGAATAAATGGTTATTTTACATACATACCTCTTCTCATGCTGAAGATGATAAACTCCTTAATGGCAAAAACCATGTTTTATTAATGTCTATAATACCCAGAATGCCCTGCACTAAAACAACCCAACTACTATCTGATGTGTGCTCATATCAATTTATTAAAATATATGAAAATTGTATGGAATTAATTTGGTGGATATGCAAAATAATCAATTAATTTAAATGTGATTACATGATTCTAACCATTTGAGTTTCCCACGCGATTGAAGAGCTAACGTTTTGTTATAAGGTGAACATAGAGGCATATCAATGCTCTTCCCCCAGATGTTTATTTCAAATCTGAGTTGATTTCATGTAGTGTTTTTATAGTATGCATGTATGCAAATTCACTCCTTGGGTTTCTTAAATATTAATCAAAATGAAGTAAGCATTTGGTTGTTCCAACTGATTCTCATTTCACAGGAAATTTAATTTTCTGAAAAAGCTGTTGAATTACAACTCAATTACTTCCTAGGATATAGTTGTATTAAAATTCTTAAATTTAAACTGCCAGGCATTGTATTCAATGACAGCAATAAAATTAATGTATAATTGTGGAAGCTTCTAGATTTTAACATAAAATATTTCAAGGTAATCTTACAGGATATTTAAGCTAATGAAGGCAGTGCTTATTTTAAAAGAAAGAAGAGAAATTAAATCTGCCTGAAATGTTGCTGTTATCTAGAATATCCGCTTGCCTTCTGAGTTCAAGAAAATGGCTCAGGATTCTACTAGATAAAGCTGGTTGTTAGATGTGTCCTGATATTTTATCTGCTATTTCAACACTTGGCTCTTGTGAGAAATGTCATTACACAAAACACACTTTGGCGTCTGTGGAAATTCAAGAGGAACTGTGGACATGACATTGAATTCCAGTATTTAACTTGCCTAGGAGGTGAATTTTCAAGTAGAAGAGGAAGAACAATTAAAAAAATTTTTTTTAAATAAAGCAACACGACCACTTTTCTAGGTAAGAGAAAAATGCAAACCTTAGATAACCAAATCTTTGGTAATAGTTCTGAGCAAAAAATACATACGTCTCAAAAAATTGAAAAGATTTTGTTTAGTCAAGGCTGCTTGGGGCAGGGTGTGCGCTTGGTCTGAAGCTTTTAAAAGCAGGTGTTCATCACGTAAGCTTGGGGTCCCCAAGCTTCCTGTGGAAGGTGTGTTGCCTGCAGGCCATCGGGTCTCTGTGTCAACTAATCAAGCCACTAGCCCAGGCTCAGAGGCAGAAGGGACACGTGAACAGGCAGGCACAACCACTTCATGACCACTGTAGTTACAAAGGAAGTCCAGGCAGCAGCGGACAGATCAATCAAACTGAATTTCTTCAGTTTGAAACCAAGTCTATGGACTTGAGCACTGCACAGCCGCCTAAGGACAGCCCAGGCCCTTCTGTGCATCGGAGGAAGATGATGTTCCTGGACCTTTGTTACCACCGCAGGTCCAAACCACGGGGAGATGCCACGTCCACATCTTCGGAGTCTTGTTGGCCTGGACTGACCAGAGTCCACGTATTCTCTGCTCCAAGCCCATCAGGACTGGCCCGACCCCAGCTTCCTATCCTTTGAATCACTAAGGACAATGGTCCTGCATCCATTTTTACTGCAGCCAGTCACCTGGCACAGGGATCGTACCCAGGGTACCCTCAGCCGCCATAATCTCAAAGCATCGTCCGCAAGCAGAGCGGGGGCCGGAGGCGACAGCCATGAACAAGAAGCACAGTGGACACATGCCTGGAGGGCCCCAAGAGTGGTTGCAGGGCCCATGCCTGGATCAGAAAGATGGCGCCTGGAACCCATGCCTGGCGACCTGAGATTCCATCGCACCGCCACTTGGGGTGCTGGGTCCCCACTAGAGAGCACCTTTGCTGTGCAGGTGGAACACCCCGTCCTTCATTGCTACTTTGCATCCAAAAGTGACTGGCACGTAAGCGAGCCCTCTAAAAAGACAAGTCCCTCACCGTCCCCTGAGGTTGGCTCCCCAGCATTTTGCCGACAGCTGGATCAGGGGATTTCGAGTGTGGAGTGTTTCCTGCGGTCATTCTGGACGTGGGTAGAAGGTCGGCCAGCCACCCTGAGGCCAAGGGTGTCGGGGCTCTGGTGGCTGGGTGCGCAGGGTCAGCCCTCACCATGCAAACTGCCTGGCCTGGGTCAGCCACAGCAGCTGACTTGTGGTGAGACTTGTGGTTACCCCAGGTTGGGAGGGGGAACCAGGGGAAGGCCAAAGGTGCACAGCCCCAGTTTCACCCCAAGGAAGCAGGAGGCTTGAAGCGCACATCTGACCCTGCTGTGCTGAAGGCCTGCTCAGAACAGAGCTTACCGGTTCTCACCGCAGGGAGAGATCCTTTCTCCTTTTTGTTTCCTTTGTTCCTTCTTCCTGCAGCTTCTACATAAAAAGGTGGGCATGAGACTGGAGTGTGGTAATCATTTCCTAATATATGTAAATCAAATCACCAGCGATAAATATCAATTATTTCTCGAGAAAACTGGGCACGTTTACTTCTGGTGTGTAGTAACAAATGCACGCACTTGAGAAATTTGAGTCAACAAGTATTTAACCCTTTGATATCTCCTCTACCAAAGATGGGAAGACCTACCTCAGTTTTAACTCAACTCCCTTCTACAGAAGAGAGGGAAAAGGACAATTTCTCTTTGATAACACGTTTTTAGCACTTTATTTTGGTTTTGATAATATGAGTGGTTCATAAAGGTTGCATATTGGCTGCTTCATAAAGTTTTAACTCTTGATAATGTTTCTTCCCCAAGGAACAAAGGGTGTAATATGAGAATAATCTAAATTATAATTAAGAAGTGTGCCCTGGCTGGCAGCACAGTGGATAAGGTGCCAGCCTGCGAACCCAAAGGTCGCAGGTTCGATTCCCCAGCCAGGACACATACATAACAAGGTTGCAAAACAGGTCTCCAGTCAGGTCTGTGGCTGGAGGCAGGTGAAAAGCAACCATGTATTGGTGTCTCTCTCCCTCTCTGCCTCTCTCTCTTCCCCTCTTTCTAAAAAATAATTAAAAAATAAAATCTTTTTAAAAAATAATAAATAAAATAAATAAATAAGAAGTGTGCGGGTTATTCAACATGCCAGTACATGTCCACAACAGTTCCCTGCAAAGCCTGGGCCAGACACTTTAAGGGATTCTGACTTTATCATTATTATTATTGTGATTGTGATTGTGATTATTACTAGACTTTGGAAAAGTAATATGGCACCTACATTATTTATTACGTACCACCCATAGCCAGATCTATGAAACTCATTATGGTTTTTGCAGCAAAATATATAAATACATTAACTGTCATAAATTAAAAACCTCCTGTTAGTTCAGGTTGGGTTTCACGCCCAAATGCCAAAGTAGAAACACTTGCCCTTTGCGGAGAATTTTAGGTTTCCGAGTTGCAGACAATGGATTGCGAGTCTTTCCTGCCCTGCGCCTTTTTCTCACTGAACTGAGGCCTTTCTGAAGGGGTAGCATCCGACGGGGACCTGAGGCAGAAGCGCAGGAAGCTAAGGCTAGTAACTTGTTAACCGGGAACGGGACTGGGAACATCTTTCTCCCTAAAAATTTCATTTTCACTGCTGCAGTGACGAGCATCACACCCTCTGGGAGATGTGTACAGTACGGATTTTTCACGGGACTATCTTCAAGTGAGACGCTCTGCTTTGGTCTCCGCTGCAGTTCGTTGCCCCACGCCCATGCAGGGCACCCAGGCTCTGCTCCCACAAGCGCAGGGCTGCTCCCGCCCCTCCAGGTGCCCTCCTGGGCCACCCTGCCGACCAGCATAGGCTCGGGATCCGCTGGAGCTCCGGGAATCCATTTCGCATCTGGTAAAGGAGTTAGAGGACCACAGGCCATGCACGCCCACCCCCACCAACACATTCCTTTGGGCAGTTTCCTGGGATGGGCAGCTTGTGGGCTCCCTCAGCCCCTCAAATGCAACTTTAAATTTATTTTGAATGGGCCTTCTCCCCCTCCCTCCAATCAAAGACTTCCTTCTTAACCCAGCTTAATCCACGCGTTAATCATGGTCAGAAAAGATGCATGGCAAAATGATCACACGGAGATGTTGAAGCTCAGCGTTTTACTACTTTCAGGCTCACGCTCTATTCTTCGTCCTGGACACCTGGGTTCAAGCTCTGGTTCTCAATGTAACAGACAACCTGGGGCACACTGTACTGTGCCTTACTTAGTGCGTGAGGGTTATACTCGTTCAAGCTCAAAGAGTGATCGGAACGTAGGACACAACCAAGAAAGGCTAATATTGTTAAAAGGTACCTGGAACTGCCTAGAAAGCTCCGTTCTGTATATAAAGCATGAATGACACATATATATGTATTTTAATATATATACTATCATATATATTTATACATACATTAGTAAGATACACATCTCAGAACATATCACCCTGAGCAGTGCCTCCGACTCCATTTTCCTTCGGTATTGTAAATTCATGTGTGATTCCAGTCCTAATGGAAGTCATAAATTACTTCTCCACATAGACCCGGCGCGCAGCAATTTCTCTCCTCCTGAATCGAAAATAGAATGATTCAAAAGGCAATTCTCCTTAAAATGGCCCGGCTGCACGCGATTTCAAGGTTAATCTTTACAGATCCTTTCAGACTGACGCGGACACTTCCTACGAGAAGCCTTAGCAGACTCCCCATGCCACCTGCAAGCCCCTGTGTGGATCAGCGCTACGGCTGGTCGACACTATTAATCATTCTCCGTTTTTCTCTCTTCCAGCAGCTTCCCAGTGACAAAGGGGGACTTTTCCATCATTGCCTTCCTAACGATTCTTACGCTGTTTGGCGCGGGGCCCTTGGACGGGAGGAGAGATCAGGATAAGGCAAGGCACGGCAGGAAGGAAGGAGGCGAACCAAGGAGAACATCAACCGCCTCTTACCACATTGGTCTCATTCTACATACGCAACCTGACTCATTGGAAAATATTCGAAAGTCACGGAAGGAGGACTTAGGGCTCAACGTACCGGTAGTGAAAACAGTCCAAGTGTCTCGCTTGAGCTATCTGTAACTTCTTTTCCTAAACCACAACAGATTGGAAAAACATCATACCCTCAAAGCTTCAACAAACGGTGTCTCATTGGCGGACCCGACAGCTCCTTGCGAGGCCGGTACTTCCCCTCCAACTGCTGCTCCCGTGAGAGTCTGCGTTACCTGAGTGTCTGTGACCACCGCATACACTGGGAAACCCTGCCTCTGCCTTATCCCTGTCACTCTGCGTGGCTTCGTTTTAACTTTTTTTCCCATATCACTCACCCCCATCTGGCACATTCATTCATTCACCGTTGACTGTCTCTCCTCGAGAGCACGGCCTGATTCCCAATGATTAAGACGATCCTTGTTCTGGACACGAGTGCACAATAAACCGCACAATGAAAGCAAAACGAAATGTCTGCCTGCTTATGTATTCCTCCTCCTGTCGCCTGGGACCTTTAGGGTTCTCCCAGGACCCCCTGTGAGGGCCACTTGTCCCCCGAGTCCTCTGCCCCTGGCCAGCGAGGCTCTCCCAGGGGTAAGCCTGCACCCTGCCACGCCCTGATGTCTAAGGTCCAAGATGCAACCAAGAGCAGACGCTGCACTTCCTCCATCATTCCTGCTCTCACCTCAGATCCCCAAGCAACACGCTTAAAACATGTGAATGCTCCTCCATTTATTCCACCCTCGGTAACCCTTACACGAGGTAACTCTCCTGCACTCGGTGGTGCATTATGGAAAAGACAGAACTAAATGTAAATACCGTAAAACTAGATGCAAATACAGGGCCAGGAAAAACAATTGAAAAAAATAAATGCAAATACTATTTACATCAAAACCATTGTAAACATTGGTGCCAAACTGATCTCCCCCAAATGACCTGATACACTTTCAAACTCTTCCATTTTCAAGAAACACGTTTATGTTATTACAACAATTTTAAAAAGTGGAGCAGAGGCCGCAGCCTGATTTATAACACTGTAGACCCCAGGAAGGCAGTCCTGGCGACCATGTTCTACCCCGGCCAGCACAGCAGAACCCCGTGTGTTCCCACCTGGAATTTTCTAGGAAATGAACAATGCAGACGCAGGCGCACAAGACTGGGGCACCCGGAGCGGGGGCGGGCTGGGCTGAGCGGACTCGGGGACGGGATGAAAGGTACAGGCTGACGTCACCCTAAGTAGCCCAGGGACCGGAGTAGCCCCGGGACACCTGTGGGCGGGTCTAGGTGTTTCTGGGCGGTTCTACGTGGTTCTGAGCAGTTCTAGGCGGGCCCCCGAAGTATCCGGGGACCACTGTCCAGTGCACGACTGTCTGACCACTGTGCTGTCGCCTGGGGCTAACACGCATCCCATCACGCCCACCAGACGGTGAACTCGGGCTGAAAAGCAACGCTGCCCAGCAGGCGTTCCGCCCAGGGGCTCACCTGCGCTCACCTGCCAGCGGCCCACACGGGAGGGCGGGCCTGCTGCTGCTCCTGCTGCTGCTCCTGCTCCTGCTCCGCTCCTGCTCCTGCTCCTGCTCCTGCTCCTGCAGGGAGGCCGAGGCCGCACTGACTCTCGGCAGCCAGGGGCTCGGGGTGGAGCACCCGCTGGCTTCCGCAGCGCAAGCCGGGGCCCCGGGGGTGACCCCGGCCGCGCCCGCCTGCTGCGTGCCCCGAGCTTGTGCAGAGCCCGCGGCACCCCTGCCGCCACCCCGCGTCCTACACGCAGCGCTCGGCCACCTGGGGCGCCCGCCGCCGAGACCCCGCGTGCGCCGCGTGCCCGCCACGCGGACCGGGAGCCGCGCAGACGCCGAGCGCAAGGCGGGGCCCACTCGGCGGGGCCGGAACTGAGGGCGCCCCCCTCGCCCAGGCGCCGTTTCCTCGAGACCAGCCGGGCGACCCGCGCACGTGGCCCGCGCCGGCCGCAACCTGGGGCAGGAAGTCGCTTCCGGGGAAGCTGAGGTGGCAGGAAGGAAACTCGGGCCACTTACAATCACCCCCCCGTTTTACATTTTGGCAGTAAAATGAATGGCGCTGGCTCTACCCACGTAAACGGCACGCGCGGGTCACTGGCCGAGCTCCTGCGAGGATGCCCGCGGCTTGGCGGGCATTTCCCCTCCCTCGCACGGCCGGACACGCTCCCCGGCCGCCCCGCCGCGTGCAGGACCCGCAGGACGAGGACCCCTCCCGCTTCGCGCTCCTGAACAGCAAACCCAGGTAACTAATAAAAATTCAGTCCAACAACAGTCAGGCTAACGTCATTCCATTTATTGTTCACGTTCTTTCATTCTGACCAGCGTTTGTAGTTGTTGAGTTTGTAACGTTATAAAATACACCGTTGGCCACAAAGAAGTTTATGAACTAGCTTAACAAGAAGGCTCAGGTGACAGGTGCCTGACAAGGGGACCCTCCGTTTCCACCGTGTAGGTCTATCCTATCCTCACGGGTGTGTCCTGGTGACACCGGGTAAAATGGAACCATTATGTACATAGTTAAGACATATGGAAAATGCCCACCCTACCCTCCAAAAAAGAACAATGTCATCACATAATTTTGTTAGGAGTCACAAAAATTTTTATTTAGGAAAAATATTCCCTTCAATGTTTATTAGATCATGAATTTTATTTAAATAATTTATTTTACTTTTCTATGTAGACCAATTAAAAAGTATGCTTCTTTCCTTTCATAAGCAAACTCTAATTCTGCATGGCAGATAAGAAATTAATACTTTACTTCCTTCTACCTTAAAAATTATGAAGTTTTCCTCCATGAATTAGTTATTTCGGTATGAACTGCTGTCATGCTGCCATTGAAAAAAAAAAGTCAGTAAAGGACATGAAGACATGGGAGACAATCATAAACTACAATACTAGTTTATCATGAAATATATTAAACATTGTTTAAATATTAAACAGCAAAATACTCCTATATTAAATAAATAAAATGAATTTGTCATGTGGGACCACAGACCGATTCCACCAAAAATGGGGCTGGTCTAGTGCAAAGGGTGGCCACAAAAAAACTTGAGAAAAAACACATTTAACGCCAGTCATTCTCAATCCGCTGTGAGGCTGAAGAACTTGCTGAAGACACGATGACCAGGTCTCATCTCGGACAAACGAGATCAGAATCAGATTCAGAAAATGGTCTTTTACAGGGACCCCCAGGGGTTCGACCCCGCAGCCAGGGTTCCTGCTTCTCGCTGCTCTGACGTGCAAGTGTCCATGGAAAAAGGCCATGGCACCTTCTCTAGCTGGTGGGACAAGACCAGGGGCCTCCTGGTTACAGTGACTTATGGGTGAGTCAAATGTAGTAATGGGTACTTCATTTCCATGAAAGTACCTCCAAATGCCTCTTCCTCCCCTGTAATTCTGTGTATTCAAACTCCTGGAACAAGTACAAAGTACTTTTTGTTACACTGAAAATACATCATTGATTCATGTACATAAACATTTACTGAATGCCTACTATGTGCAAGGCACTGTGATAGGTGCTGTGCAGGACCTGGAGTCATGAGAGGATGAATAGTGATTGGCTGAGAGTTGGATTTTTGTTTGTTTAAGAATTCATGTCTCTAAATTCATTATATAGACCTAACCAAGGGACTGGATTGCAAAAAAAAAAAAGAGAAAAAGACAAAGAAAGTACATGCTAAGATCTGACTCTAAAATTCACAACAGAACATATTCGTATGTTTCCTAATGTCCTTACAGTATTTCCAGAAGCCTTTGAATATATGTAAGGCAAATTCAAGATAGAAAAATAAATCCTGTTTAAAGTAGATGTTCCCAATTTTAACCACACTCTATATCAAGTAAATTTCATACATGACTTAAGTATAAATACTAAAAATCTTTATAGAAAGGTAGTTCATGTCCACTGTAGTAGTCTTAACAAGTAATCTTACATTAAAATATTACAGATTCTAGACCTTGACTATTTCATCACTGAGTTTATACAATACATAATTTATTTTGAAAACAGATTTATATGCTGAGATATTCTAATGTGAAATTTTTTCCTTATTTTCAAGAAAAGATGATGCAGAGAGGAAAAAGGGGGGCAGAATCTGTTGACATTTTATAAATATTCTAAATCTAATCATTGAAATGCTGACTGCTTTTCTTCTCAACCTAGTGAGTTAGTTCCATATGAATAAGTATTTTTTCTAGTCCCTATTGGTATGGACTTCCATGGTTACTTCAAGACCAAGGTACGTGCTTCTCATTTTTATGACAGCATTAAACTTACAGATGAGGCCAGGTCATGTCAGCTGAACATAAGAAGGAGTTAGATGTTTACCAAAACGCTGTCGCAGGGGAGAAAAATGGGGGGTGAGGGTGGGTGATGTAAATGAGCAGGAACAGTTCTACTGGTAAAAACTTGTTAGGGAGACCAAGGTTCCAAGTTACTTTTAAATAATAAAAAATGAAGTTGGGACTCAAGGCATAGGCTCATTCACTGTACCCGGGATGCAAACTGTCTAAAGTAGAGAAGTAGTAAAATATTTTACTAAGTTAAAATATAGGTTTTATATTTCATTCGCTATTGAATACACACATAAAAATACCAGTGTTTTTTATCGTTTCTGTTCAGACACTTGAGCAAATGTGTTCTTTGGTGCCTGGGAGAGTTGATCAATATTTAGGGATAATGGGACATAAGGACTTCAAGGCCAACGTGCCTAGAAACACAAGACTCAAAATCCCAGACCCCATCAGTTAAGAATCAGAGGTGGACTGATGAGAAAAGCTGAAATTGTACTGCAGTAGGACTTAACACATCTCCTTCCCCAAATCATACCCTGGCTCCAAAATAAAACGTACTACAGCCTACAAGGTTTTCAATCTGCGTTTTGAGATGTTTCACGTGGAAAGATATCAGAGATAGAAATGTATCATTCCAAGCTTTAAAATCCCCAAAGTCAGTAAGAACCACATACATTCATTAAATGTATTCAACGTAAGTAAAGAAGTCTTGAAAAGGCTGAACAGTTCAACCAAAGCTGAAGAATTATTCTTGATTTTTCATTATTCCTTCTTAAATAAAGAGTATAGATATAGTATACATACAGGTTGACATTTTGATTTACTCAGAACAGTCACCTCCCTTAGCCTGGTGTTGCAAGTTCCAGAAACTAAAATTTAATACTGTTCATAACACAGTATTTTCGATAAAAGGAATTATAGAGCAATGAAAAATCAGAAGCGAAGATGGCTTAGAGAGCCGTATAACCTCTAAATATACACACATTTATAACCTGTCTTTATTTTCTAAAGAAACACATTTTAAGTAATGCTAGTTTAAACAATGGAGAAAAAACTTCTATCAAAATATACAATTTCCGTTACAGACTAGAAGGCTAATATTAAAAAAATAGTTGTAGGCCGAAAAGTTTGCTTATATGAATGAGAGGCATCATCCCTTTGAAGCACGAAGCATCAAAAGAGGTCTTCTGATCAATGTGCCCTTCTTCATTCTAAGTTTTGGATAAATTCATCAAGCTTGACTCCCCGTCAGTCTTTAGACCAAGATGTATCCATGCGTCTTAATCCAGGTTTCCAGAAGGGGGAGGATGTGATTCAGAATCTCAAGTGGGATTTATGCTTCACCATGTACCTGAAAAGTAATATTATAATAAGTTCTAATGATTATTAAGAGCGTTAGAATTTTTAGAGTATTGCATGTAAAAGTAAATTGACTTTTTAAAAACAGTGAAACAGTGCTATTTTGTTTTCTGAGAAAAAAAATACTGCCAACTTAACTACTGTAACCTTTGGGGTTATGAGGACTTCCGAAGTAAACTACCAGAAGCATTCCGCTTATTAAAATAAAGTCTATAACCTAAGAGCTTCTGGCTGGAGTAAACAGGTTGCTCAATTCCATTCTCAAGTCTAACACCCCTGCCTTTGAGGACACCCGCCATACTCAGTGTGGGGTTTAAGACGAAAAACCATTTTAAAGGGGCCTAAAGAGAGTAATAGTCCGTGGTATTAACTGGGATTATATGCTATTCTTAAAGTTCCCAATTACAAAACTGATACTGTTGTAAAGGACCTTAATAACTCCATACTAGTAATTAACACAAATTCAAAAACTAAATTCCTTTTAGGAGCTGCCCGCAGCTCAAATGCTGAGTAGAGGCCGTTCCGTGCCGGCACAAACCACAGGGCTCCCTTAACCAGCCCCCCGGGTCGAGAACTGCGCATCAGGAAGGCACAGCCCCCAACCCCCAGACCAGAGCTCTGGCTTTGACTGGAGCTCAGTGGGCTTTGGACCTCTCTCCACCTCTTTCTGGAGTGAATGCAACCAAGACACTGGGGTCAATTATCTACTGTAAATCGGTATCAAATCAGACACTATTCACACAAAAAAACAGAATGGAAGAAATAGTCCATAATTTGAACTTAAAATCTAACTCAAGAGATGGGAAGCTGACTACAATAAAGCAGAAGAAAGCGCATCTTAGAAACAGAATTACCTGTCCAGCGTTTCCCAGAACCGTAAGAAAACTGGTCTGTCCAAATGACGCTTATGGTAGCTGAGTTCTAATACCGTTACGTCCCATTTCTGAACGTTTGGGTCTAGACGAACTTCATCATATTTAAGATGGAAAGCTTTAACTGTATGGGAGGAAATTACACTTTTTTATTCAAAGTGTAATCAAAATTATTTTGTAAAAATAATAAAAACACCCAATACAAACATTAACCCCCCCCAAAAGTAACTTTAAAAAAAAGCACCTAAAACATAGAACAGTTTTTCTTCTACCAACCAAAGCTATGACTATAACCAAAGTGCTCTTTCAAACCAATGCTAGGAGCACTGAAGTCAAAACATTCAATGTAAATATTTACTGAGGGTCCACACATGCAGCCGCTGGGACTGACAGGAGAAGAGAAAGTGAGTCTGGTCCAGTGAAAAATCAGAAAGACAATTCCGGTACAGTGTGACCAAGAAAGGCGGGTCACCGCTGACACACGGGAGCCCCTCCGCAGAGCGGCCGGCAGGGGGAGGGCCCAGCTGAGACCGCGAGGGGGAGCGGCACCCAGGCTTTGTACTGGTGGCCCCGTCAGCAGTGAGACACGCTGCAGAGCAAACAGTTCCCGCAGGGATGGACACGTCAATGCCACGTGTGCAGTGACAGCAGAGAGAAGGGAGGGTGAGACCACACAGGTTTGCGGCAAGGCCGGCTTGGGGGCCACATCAGGAGTCCGCACTTTTTCAAAAATATTATTGTTGTATTACAACTGTTTCATGTCCCGCCCCCCCGCCCCCCACGGAGTCTGGACTTGAACCTGGCAGGTGCAAAGAGGCCCTGCCCAGAGCTGGCAAGAGTGGCTAACGCAGAAACCTAAGGCAAGAAGGCCATTCACGAGGCACACAGGGAGGGAGAACTAATGGGACTAGGTAAGAAAGATGGAAAGAAAAAACAGAAGGACTCTCAAGGATGTTACCCAGATGCACATGATGACGTAAGATTATTTCCCTCAGTGAACTGTCGTTTCACACATGCACATGGCATGGAAGACGTGAAGCTTTTCTTTCCAGTTTTTACTTTTTGTCTAACATAACTATCAGAGCTAGTATTAGGGCTTTTAAAAGAAGAAATGATTACCTTCGCTAATTTATTTTTCAGACCCCTCCCTCCACCACCTTTGTTATTTTTTGATAGTTGCTTCACCGACAGTTTGCTCCAGGCTGGTTGCCGGCTTACTGGCTTTTGGTGCTAAAAACCAGTCTAAATCTAATCCTTGGCAGAAATCCCAAATGAATCATTTGTGCCCACCAAAACACACAAATATTATTCCAAAGTTATTTGCTTTTATAAATAAAGGTTCTCTCATTGGACACGTTACTCATTTTCAATTGAACTCAATTTAAGCCAACTCACGTTTTCAGGAAACCCATTTTCAAAATGCTGTTGATGAGTAAAAAACATTAAAGTTTAAAAATTAAGTCAACATCAACATCTATTCTGCTTACATGGTTCGCTTTTCTAACTTTCTCAATGTGACTGCTTTACAGCATTCTTAAAAAATACGTATTAGTTACATTTTAAAACAAGATTTACCCTAAAGCCCCAAAGGCACCCAGTCCCTCTTAGTAACTGCAATGGGTTACTTTATGTAACATTCAGTCTTCCAACAGAAGAGACAACTTTTTAAATGAAGGCTGAAATATCGGGGTCCAAAAGTTTAAGCTACGAGAAGACACATAAGGTTTCTCTCATCATACAAAGTATTTTATTAGTACAAAGCAATCGTGGCAACCAAACTTATACCAAGACATTCCCATGAAATATCTTTCCTATTGGAAAAAAAGGACTTAAAATGTTAAGTCCTTAAAAAACAGAAAAGTCTTTTTACGAGAAGCCAGTTATCTGGTGGCTCAATGACTACCAAAGCAGAAGGCTTCACAGAATCCAGAATTACTCCCTTTCTGCAATCGGCATGAGTCTTGCCAACAGTTCTTTTGTGGGAACAAAGCAGCAAACAAAATGAAAATGATGCTTTTGAATATTTGGTAGACAGAATAATGATATTTCAGAGGCAAAAAAACATGTAATGCAACAATTATTAAGTGAAAGCTTATTCTAAATGACAACTAGCAAAAATTTGGGGAAATCATGTAAAAATCTTGATTACAAATGTACGCAGCCACCTCAAACATGAAATCAACACTACTTAAGATAAGCGATAATACCCAGTTACAAGCTCCAATGTCTCCTAATTCTAAAAATGTTTATTTGGCAACTTTATACGGTTCAATATCTAATCCCTTCTCTAAAACTTTTGTCATTTATTATTATGAAATATAAAGAAAATACTATTTTCACCAAGGCCCATGGGGGGAGGGGTGAACTAGAAGAAGGCGCGAAATCAGCAAGGAGGCCAAATTAGTAAGAGCTTCCACAGGCCTCAGTCTGGCTTAGCCCGGGGGGAGTGCAGGCACAGGAGTCCCCGTCACCGTGAGCCCAGGCCCAGGCACCACGCTGGTGGCTCTGAGGACAAGACGGTGAAGAGGTCTCCTCGAGAGAAGATGTGTTTGAAGGGAGGAGAAACGGGAGCGAAGTTGGTGGCTGGAGCCAGAAGCCCGCCACGTTGTGGGAAAAGAGCATGTCAAAGAGGAGAGGGGTCAAGAGCGCCCTTGATGAGGCGGGAAAAGCACCCGCTAGCACTGCGGTCATGGGCGGGCCTGGCGGGGCGATGCCACGGCAGGCAGGCCAGCCGGCCCGCAGCAGCTAAGGACTGAGAAGACAGGGGTGCCGTTGGGGCGCTCAGCAGCTGCGCCGTGGGGGCAGGAAGCGGAGGGGCCGGGAAGGCGAGGGCCAGCGCCTGGTCCGCTCCAGTCCCTTGCCCGAGAGCAGCGGCCAGCGGCCTATCTCAGAGGCTGAAGCCTACAGTGCGGCGCCTACCCATCTGAACAAAATGACAAAACAGCTCTGCAGGTTTTAATGAAGTTGACAGCACTTCTATCTTGATGTTCTAATCATTTTTTACAACATTATTCAACAGGGCAAGCAAGTAGGTAAAACAACATTCACTGATACCTCGCTTTTTTTTTCCTTTTTAAAGATTTTACTTCATTATTTTTAGAAAGAGGGGAAGGGAGAGAGGCAGAGAGGGAGAGAGACATCCATGTATGGTTGCCTTTCACCTGCCTCCAGCTACGGACCTGGCTGGAGACCTGGCTTGCAACCTGGTTATGTGCCCTGGCTGGGGATCGAACCAGCGACCTTTGAGTTCGCAGGCCAGTGCCTTATCCACTGTGCCACCAGCCAGGGCCCTGATCGCTCACTTTTCATGAAAACTCTCCCTACCTCCGTATCTTCTAACTTGCACCCATCAACTCTGCATCAGTCACGTTCCAGGAACAACATGAAAAGCAACCCAACGGCAGGAATACTGGACTCGCTGGGGTGGCACGGCCTGGCGTGCGGGCCACTGGGGCCCCGACAAACCCCGAGGCTGTGCCCAGCAGCGCTGCTCCCGACCGAGCTGGCCAGCCAACACACACTTGTTCCACGAGCCTGCTCTCCAGAAGCAGCTCCACGCTACTCGGCTGACTCCAAGTCACCGAGATCTCCCTCCCAGGAGGAAACCGGGCTTCACTCTTTCTGGACCCTGTATGGGCACCAGAGGGCGGGAGCCCAGGGAACCCGCCCCTGAACGGGTACCTGGTGAGCATGTCCCCTCCCCACACCCCTGGGCTGCCGAACGCAGCGACTGAGGCAGGTGAGCGCCTGCAGTGGGGGGCACCACAGCGCTACAAAGGGGCGCTGGCTCCCGTCGCCACCTGGGGGCATGCAGTACCATGAACGATTTTAAAGCGGCCTGAAAGGTAATTACCCACGTGTGGGACACGGGACACCTCCTCCATGCAGAAAACGTTAACGTCCGAAAGGAGGCTCTCGATACTTCACAGGCGCGTAAGAGTGGGCAGTCCGTGTGTTACCGGGAACTGGGAAACATGGGTCCACAGGCAGAGCCATGGGTGGCTGTCTCCAATGACGCAAGAGCACCCCTAGATTGATTAGCAGTGAAAAGAGAATCTTACTTTTAGCAAATATGTCCACCGGGGATCCGTCGGGCAGCAGCCAGGGCCAGCCTTTGAACTGCCACGCGGGGCCCTGCACGAAGACGGCCACCACCCGGTCCCTGCGACCAGGAAGGGGAAGAGGGAGCGGTGGTTAGTGAGTCCTCAGGCAGGAATCTCGTCACCCAGCCTCCTGCGCCCCCGGGGGGCACGTGTGCATGTGCCCTGCACCTCACGGCCAAGTCGCCGTTGAGGACAGGAGGGACGCGCTTCCCTGGCCTGCGTTCCACGTGCCTCCTCCCACTCACGATTCTGTGTGCCGTTCAGCCTCGCATCTGTGCCCCCTACGGAGGACTAGCGAGGGCGCCAGCGCCAGTGGGAAGAGCAGCGGACCTGTCGCTGAAAACTGATTTTAAACGGAAACCGGGCCCTGGCCGGCATGGCTCACTGGTAGGCGCCCGGGCTGGTAGACCACAGACCGCAACTCTGTGCCCGGCCAGGGCACATACCCAGGGTGCAAGTTCCATCCCCAGTGGGGACGTTGAAGAAGGCAACCAATCCGTGTCTGTATGTCTGTCTGTCGGTCTGTCTGCCTGTCTCTGTCTCTGTCAGCAATGAAAAATGTCTTCGGGCAAGTATGAAAAAAAAAAGGAAACACTTAAAATTCAAACAAACCTTAGATATTTTACTTTAATTAAAAATGCTATTGGGGATGGGTGTAATACAACAACAATAAAATTTCTAAAAAAAAAAGTAAAAAAAAAATGCTATAAATTATAGTAAATCACCAACAATTTTACAAAGCTCCAAGGCCTTATTTCTGACTCCTGATTATTTCTAAAGCAATCTGAGTACAGAAACCACATAGATTTTAAGTTATTCAATGGTTTTACCACCATTTCACTCGCCATATGCTTTCTAAGTTTTTCTTAAAGCAACTTGTTCTCCCAGCCATTTCATGTTGTTTTCCTACAAAGAACAAATCCTGTTCTAGGCCCTCCTATTTCATTAGTTTACAAAATACTGCACGAGACTGAGAAATCATTAAGTATGCTGTCATAAACAGCGTAAGCGTGGAACCAGAAGGTGGGGACAAAGCTACCGCGTGCCCATCAGGGACACGCCCCCAGCCCCTCCTCCAGGCCTGCGCAGCTCTCCCAGGGCTGTGCTAACACGCTAGGTCCCCACCCAGTCCCCGGGGTGGCGCGGTCACCACCGGCTTCCTGGAGTGGGGACAGCAGCATGGGGCTTGCTAGAGACAGGAGCAACGGGGTGGGGGCACAAACCGCCCCCGTCAACCCTGCGCCCTGGCTGTGCCGCTCACTGTCCCCTGTGTGAGAACCCGTAAGTCGCTGGCACAGCCACCTGCAGTTGCGATGAAACAGGTCTGATCTCCACACTCGGGGAAGGACCCTGAGGGTGCCCAGGGGAGCCACCGCACTGGACGGAGACTCCACACACCCAACAAAACACCAACCGGGCTAACCCCCTCGTCGAGGAAATCCGACAGCAGAGGCCAGTGAGAGCCTCTAGCCAGTGGGCTCCATGCACTGAGCACCAGCCTGCAAACCAAGAGGCTGCTGGTTCAATTCCCAGCCAGTAAATAAAACCTTCCAAAAAAAAATAAAACATCAGCTACTCAGAAAAACCACAGCTTAAAAAACCCTGTAAGACTAAAACTTTATCTTTATCTTCAATTAAAACCCCTGCTTTCAAGGTGTGTATGCCCCGTACAGCCAGAACAGTCTTTGATGAGAGAGAACACGATTGCTTACATGGCCTGTTAATTTTATGGCACAACGCGCCCTGTCTACCAGCTCAGAGCTCAAGGGGCCGCCCACCTCAAGGGCGCCCACCGCACCCTGGCCCCAAGTCCGGCCAGGCCTCCCGGGCAGCGGGCGGCAGGGCGCTGTCCTGACCCCCCGCTGACTTCCGGAAAGGACACCAACAGAGAAGGAAAGTGCTAGTCATCGTGCCTAGGCTGTGACATCAGTGGCTAGGAACTGGTGCCACGGATATGACACGTGAAGATGCTGCTACTTTCATTTTTTGCAAATAACTGCCAACGACACATACCATTCCTGTATCCTGGAAGTTTCAAACTTGATACCTGAAATTCTCATCTTACCTACTTCATATGTTACTCAATGTGTCCCAGGTCAGGTTCCGGGGAGAACAATCAAACAGGAACCCTTTATTTTCAGTAAATTTTTAACTCACTGACATTGCCAACGGCTCGACTTCCTAAGATCGGAAGACTGAGTACTACTACGGAAAACCCATCCAACGTGCCCGAGTTCTCTGCTTCAGAGACACTCTCAGACCTGCTGTTTCACTCCAGTGCAGTGTAATGACATGTTTACGCTAATTCATGCATCTGACGTTATGTGGCCCTTTACGTTATACACAGCGCAGTATTTCACTAAGGAACATTTAAAGAGAAGTTAAATCGGGGCAACCATGTTACTCTTTTTAGTATTCAGTCCCTTATAATACATGAAATCATGCCTTCATGTCGCTTATTCTTACTAGAAAACCTGAATTTTCCAAATCTAAAATATAGGCCTCAAAACATTAAGTCTGTTTGAAAGTTTGGCTCTAAAAGCTGATCCAGAACAAATAGAGCAGTGGGAAGAATTTTTACTAGGTTTTCCAAAACACAGTGTTTCTTCTTGTAAGTAAAATAAAGTTTAGCGACCCAAGGTCAAGATTTCAGTTGGGAATCACCAGTCTGTATTACCGATGACCATATTAGGCATTATCGCCAGTCTCAAAACAAGTCCCATCTAGAACTCACAGTACCACATGACCCTGTTCGGCAGACCAGAAGGTCCTGCCGGCCGCGACAGACAGAGGGCACCGTACCAGTCCTGGGGCAGGAGCTTCAGGGGCTGGTCCACCACGCGGTAGGGCACGGTCACGCTAAGCGCAGCACCCCCGGGCTGCACCTGGTCCTTTCTCCTCTGGATCAGGGTTTCATTCTCCCGCTGACAGCCCTGTTTCTTCTTCTCATCTGATGGGACAAACCTTTGAAAAAACACAGAAAGGTCAAATGATTCCATGCGATCAAGATGGAAAACTAACCCATACTTTAAAATTATTTTTAAATATGGTGTTTTCAACCCCAATCATTTGTCTTTGAAGCACACCTGCTCTGCGCATGCAGACATAACTGAGCGGTGCAGGTCTTTCCTCCGCCCATCGCACAGGGGGCTGGCTCACCGCCGCCGTGCCAGGGCGTGTGTGTCTCACAGTGCACACTCACTGGCACGTGGCACTGCCCCCAGGCGACACAAAGCCACACCAACCCTTGATTTCCCGAGTGCTGTTGGAGGGAAACGTTACAATACACCGAAGGGGCTGGGAAGGAGGCTGACGTTGTGACTGGCTAGGCTTCTTCCAGGCAGGTGGCTCGCCAGCCAGCGAACGCCACAGAATTCCCTTCGCGGCTGATGCCTCAGCAAAGTTGGAACATGCTGTCAAATTTCAGGGATGCTTGGCAAACTTTAGGGAAATTAGATCGGTGCACGCCAATTGTCTGTTTAGTAAACACTGCTAGTAACTTAGTAAGTGAGCAAATCCATGCAGTTCAATTCTCTACTGTACCATCAACCTTACTCTCAAAAGTAACTCGGCAATCTGAAGAGCTGTTCCCAGCTCAGTTTGCTGGCGTTCACACTGCATTTTACAGGTGTGCGTACATACTAAGGCAACATTCCCCCAGCCTCCTGCGAGTTGCCTCAGCTACGGCCTGCCCCTGCCGTTGGATGGGGCACTGTGGTCACTGCACCCGTTCTGGGAGACAAGGGGGGAGTGGATGCAGGGGAGCGGCACGGGACAGAGCCCTGGACCTTTCCCAGTCCCACGTGCGGGGTCGCATCCAGCCATACCAACTGTGGGTCCCCGGGAGGTGTTGGTGCGCTGTAGTGACAGCCCGCTTCACTTCAGACCGAATGTGCTCCCCTCCACACACCCGCTAGGAAGGGGAGATTGGGGGCCAGTTAAGGATTTCTCCCAGATCATCGTGACAACTCATCTACAAGAAGATGGGGGAGACTAGCCCTCCAAAAGAAACAAACATATGCTTCCCTAACACCACATAGCATGTCACGAAGCCCGTGTAAAATTTCCCGAGTGACACTCACAAACAGCGAAGGGTTCATAAATGTAGACTCAGTGTAAGCACCACTTCGATCAGGGTCAAACACACATCTGCCTGGGGCTGGAAGCTCCCTCCCCAAATAGGTGGCCACTCGTCTGCCTTCCGCCCCCCTGGGACCTGCTGAGCCTGTTCTAGGAATGCAATGAGGACCGCACCAGAGCCCGGGGACCGGGCTTCTGCCGCTCAGTCTGAGGTTTCCGAGATTCCCCCAGGCTCAGGCATCCTGCTAGTTCACGTTTTCACTGCCGGCGAGAACTCTGTGGTAAGCCTATGCCATAATTTGTTGACGCTTTCTCCTGTGAAGGACATCTGGGTAGTTCCAAAATTGTGATTACTACAAATAAAGCTACGACAAACATTGTGTCTTTTCGTGAACATATGCTTTCACGTCTTATATAAGTACCTATGCACGGAATTGCTGGATTACGGCCTATGTGTAACTTTATAATACACTGTCAGGAAATTTTCCAAAGCAGGACAAAGTATAAAGAACATTGTAAAGGCATCACTGAGCTAACGAGCAAGGAGGTGTTGCGCCCCAGGCAGGAAAGCCAGGAGCCCAACAAAGTTAGAACACCGCAGGATTCTGCCTGTGGGAGACACAGGCAAGCTAATCAGACTTAAACTTTGTTTGCTGCTCATTTCACAGGGTTCCTGGGACAGGGAACAAAACCCAGGTTCTGCTCAAGGCAGGGTATCTCAGACAAGTTCCTTCTCTCACAGAACTAAGGACTCTGTGGGAATATGATGGGTATAATGGTAAACTAGAAATAAACCCACTGCCCACCCCCTCCCTGCCCCTCACCCCAATCCTAACCAACACCACGGCAACCACAGGGCAGTCAAACCTCAGAATTGTAACTGGACCTCGCTTCGATTTGAAGCGGGCATTGGGCCCGACCGCAGTGGCTGGTTCCGAGCAAACAAGCCAGGCCAACGAGACTTAAGCCTGGAGTCTCTGCCCAACCTTTCTGATAATCACCCTCGTCCCTAAAGAAGAGAACCTGCCGGGAGATGGAGGACCAACTCGTGGTGGCATCAGTTCCACGCTGAGCCCAGCGCACCCAAAGCCTCAAGGAGTCGGTTACTCTAGCAGAGCCAATACATTCTTTTTTGATAAAGCTCCTTTTCGGGAGTTTTATTGCAACTAAAAGCACTGTTAACAAACACAACCAGAACTGTGAAACCAAGATGGCAGACGGATATGTACATGATTTTAAGAAATATTCTGATGTCCATCGACTCATCCACCTGGTGTCGTCAAATATTGACAATCAAGCTTTCAAAGGAGAAAATGCAAATGGGATATCGCTAAATAAGTTCTAGGCTTAAGTTCACGTTACTTTAAAAACAGAACAAGTCCCGGCCAGTATGGCTCAGCTGGCTGGAGTGGCTACAAAAAGTCAAGTGAGCCCTGGCTGGTGGCACAGTGGACTGAGCGCTGGCCTTCAAACCCAAAGGTCGCTGGTTCGATCCCCAGCTAGGGCACATAACCAAGTCTCCAGCCAGGTCCCCAGCTGGAGGCAGGTGAAAGGCAAACCATACATGGATGTCTCTCTTCCTCTCTGCCTCTCTCCCTACCCGTCTCTCTGAAAAATAATAAACAAAATCTTTAAAAATAATAAAAAATAAAAAAATAAAAAAAAGATCAAAGATTTGAAAATGACCCAATACAATGGGAAAAAACCAGATATCTTAAAGATGCAACAGATAAGACTTACTATCAGATTAGGGCATGGCCATAAAAACCAGTTCCTACTTACTAAATTTAAAGGAAATACCAAAAATGCAGGTAGCAGAGAAACAGACAGAAAACATAATCATTTAAGAGACCCTGGAAGACTGAATGGTAAATCTAGAGTCCCAGAAAGAGAAGAGCAAAAAGGAGGGAGGGAAAAGTTCAGAGGAAATCCCTAAAGCGGCAGCTTCTGACTAATGTGTCACCACGACTTACAGGGCTGTCTGCCACCCTAACAGCTGACCGATGGTCACCAACAGAGAAGGCTGACGGTGGCGAGTCTGCAATGGGAGGAGGAGGGGAGCCCCGCGCTTCTCCCCAAGTGCGGAGTCACTGCGCCACCCGGCGGGACCCGGGGCAGCGCCCCTCCAGCCACTGCTCCCCTCTTCCGACCGCACAGGCTGCAGCCAGGAGTCCCCTGCTGCCGCCCTCGCCGGAGCTCTGCCTCTGCGGCCACCATCTCAGCCAGAAGCAGGGGTGTTGTGCAACTGGCTTACTGTGAATAAACTTCCCGTCCCACTAAAATGTCTCTCAAGATCGTGCTTATAAACGTGAAAGGTCCTTTTCAATACTTTCATCTTGAAACCTTATAATGTGCTACTCAGGATGTTAAAGGTTAAGGCGGACTTTGTTTTGTTTCTTTTACTTACTGCGGGGCTGGAAAGTGGAAGAATCCTCAGTTTTACATGCAACCAAACGGAACCTATGCCAACATGACCGCGGGTTACAGCCAGCACTGCAACTGTGAGGAGGAGGCTGGAGGTTTCAATGACGCATTAATTGCCCAGCCAAGCCTCCAGCTGACTCCCACTGCAGGGGGCATGTCAGCTGCACTGAAGGGCTGAACAAGGAAGGGAGTGTTTTAAAAACTCAGAAGGAAAATCAGGCACGGTCTGTCCTAAGAATGTGGCCTGCTCATCACTGAGTGGCTTCTTTATAGCAAGGAAAAGGAGAACAACACTAACATTCACTTTGTGAATTACACTTTGTGTATTATCTTCTATTACAAAATATTTAAGTGTTACATCTGTAATAAAGTCAGAGGAGCAAAGCAAAGATTCAGAAAACGAAAAATTAAAGACAGCCCTAGCTGGTGGCTCAGGGGATAAGGCATCGGCCTGCGAACCCAACGGCCGCTGAGTCGATCCCCAGCCAGGTCTCCAGCCAGGTCCGTAGCTGGAGGCAGGTGAAAGGCAACCACACATGGATGTCTCTCTTCCATATATGGGTATCTCTCTCCCTTCCCTCCTCTCTCTAAAAATAATGGGGAAAGAATCTTGAAAACAAGAACACTAGAGATAAACACTAAATAAAGTCAAGGCTGTTACTGGGCTGAGTCCCCTTGTCACTAGGGGAGGGGGTGCCCGGCTGCAGGACACAGAGCTGGAGCAAAGCCGGGACGGAAGCCCCCACTCCATGGATGGGGAGGGATGAAAAGTCTGCTCTGTACAGGGACTGGAAGGTGAAGAGAAGACACGTGAATATTCACATAAAAGCAATGCTTTTTAAAAGTACTTCATGTCTCCTAGTATCAAACGTATTTCCAGAGGCAGACAGAAATGGCTGTATTTCGTGTTTGCTCTGCTGTGTGTTTGCTCCCCACAGGAGCTCCTGAGTAGCCCGCACGGTCAGAACCCAGAACTTCACTACAACAGCCTCGTCAAATACACCCCTTAAATTATAAAAGCCCCTCTGTACTCTGTAAGCCTATCGTTTTATTAACCAACGTTATCCCAGTAAATTTAATTTTAAAAACTCATTCTTCCCATCCTGTTAATAGAGAAGTTTGTTGAAAATGTCGCTCAAACGTACGACAGAAAAAACACTTACCACACACATAAACTTGTATGTGCCAGGTTACAGGGGTCTTTATTCAGCTATTTAAGTCACAGGCACATAAAATTCAACTCTGCATGTGACAAAACCCAAACCCGGCACAGTACTGCAACCGAGTCTCCTCATTTTTAATGAGCCAGAAGTGACCTGGGCACCGCACGAGTGCTGTTTGGAGGTGAGGGTGCTTTTTCCTCCCTGCAGGCCTGTCTCTGGTATTTTACGTAGGAAGACCGCGCCTTCACTCACACTTTTCAGTACTGATGACACTGAGGGTCTTTTCCTAGTTACCACTAAAAACGCTCCACAAGAATTAAATGTCAGGCCACTCGGATGACAAAACACTATCATTATTCCCACTAGCAGTGGATGTAAGCGTCCACATTTCAGAGCACGTGTAAGTCTCTGAAAGGCAGAGCCGGAAACTGTGCTTTCTCCCAGTAAGAGCTACAAGCCGACAGGCGCCGTTCCCAGCGGCCCCCGCTCCCGGGGAAGACCCCCAACCCTTACTTCAGGTCCTGCAGAAGGTCCTTGGCGTTGAGCATGGTGATCAAAGAGGTGGTGGCCGCAGGGATGATGATGATGGGCGTTCTCGATCCTGCAGATGTAAAAGCAGCAAACGTGTTACTGGGGCCAGTAAAAAGAAACGACAGTTGCTCTCCCGAAGTTTGTGAATCTGCAACCTTCCGTCCTCTGAGCTAGACGCATCTCCAGCCGGCACTGAACCCGGCAGACTTCATCACCACTCGACCTGCCCCGACGGACCCGCTCGGACGCCGGGCGCGAACTGCGGCTCCATGTGCGGAGGCACGGGGCCGGCCCCCGGCTCCTTCACCCCGACTTTTACAATGAACTCAGGGTCACATGCACAAGCTCACCTTTCTTCTGATTTGGGGTCGATCTTGCTTGAGAAACTGTGAGAGAGAAAAATAAGAACCAAACTTTTGAGTGTTAGAACAATCCCATTTTTACTTCCAAGCTGAAAAAGCAAGGCGGGCCTAAAATTTATTTGTATTTCCTTATGTCATAAAAATGTTTAATGTATTGCAATCTTCTCCAATAATACTGTTTCTCTGCTTTATCAAAACATTAAAACGGGCCCTGACCTGTGTGGCTCAGTGGGCTGGGCATCATCCCACAGATGGAAAGGCCACTGGCTTGATTCCCGGTGGGGCACAGGCCTGGGTTGTGGGCCAGGTTCCCTTCCCCACTGGGGCGTGTGCAAGGGGCAACCAATCCATCTTTCTCTCGAACATCTATGTTTCTCTCCCTCTTTCTCCCTCCCTTTCCCACTCTCTAAAAGTAAATAAACACAATCTTTAAGAAAGAACATGCTAATCTAGAGAAATAACCATGGTTACACTTGAGTTGTGCTGGTGGAGAAAACAGATGGACCTGGAATACGGAGAAGACACATCTGACCGAGCTCATGGCATTAGATGGAGGGACAGCACCCCTAAACACTGAAGAGTCATCGCTAAGCTTCTGGCAAGAGTGGAGGGCGGGCCTTCCATGCCCAAAGCAGGCAGCATGGGCAGACCAGGAAGCTAAGGCTCTGTGTCCCCAGGTGCGCAACAGCATGGAAGTCACCAGGGGTCAGAGGGCACGACTGGATTGCAGGCGCCACTCTCAAAGCCACCCCCGACAAGGCGCTGCAGAAGGAGGTGCCCTGGGTGGCACCCGCACTCTGAGAGGGTGGCCAGGCGGCCACGTGCCAAGTGCTCTGAAACACGCGCGGCTGGCTCTCAGCCTCCAGAGCGGAAGACTGGGGACACGACGGCGGGAACTGGGCTGGAGGAGTCAACTGTCATGTGTGGGCATCGCAGGCGTGAGCAGGGCAGGCGCCAGGGGGTCGGCCGACTATAAAAGGGGGCGGCAGCAAGTCCAGGATCCCAGCTTATCACAGCTTCTGCTTCTTCACCGGAGGGCACGTATCTTGTAGTTTTATTTCCTACTTCAGCTTAGCACAGCTTTTTAAAAAGTGACTATACAACTTATATGACAAAAAGCACAAGATATCTGAAATTCTAAGCAACAAAGCTGAGTATCAGTGTATTAAAATTGTAGATTTATAGGCCCTGGCTGGTGGCATGGTGGATAAGGCACCAGCCTACAAACCCAGGGGTCGCAGGTTCAATTCCCAGCCAGGGCACATAACCAGGTTGCAAGCCAGGTCTCCAGCCACGTCCGTAGCTGGAGGCAGGTGAAAGGCAACCACACATGGATGTCACTCTCCCGCTTTCTGAAAATAGTAAAATGTTAAAAAAAAAAAAATTATGGCTTTAAGCTTTCGATAGGAAAAACTGTACCATCATAGAACTCAAGCAAAAACTGGTAAGGAGATGGC
The DNA here is from genome assembly GCA_004026585.1 of Noctilio leporinus. Lineage (NCBI taxonomy): Eukaryota > Metazoa > Chordata > Mammalia > Chiroptera > Noctilionidae > Noctilio > Noctilio leporinus. The sequence continues at coordinate 35,266 of PVIW01005051.1, forward strand.
ATATGTAAACTGCTTTTAAAACATTTTTCTAAAATCTTACAATCATTTTCTTAAAACTTTTCTTTGCCTTCTCAACTGCACCTATTGTCGTGTACACACCGTTATGCTACTTCCTTGAGAAGCATTTTGAGTGAGGAGTTAACCCCTCAAAGCACGACCAGCAGCAAAGCGGCTTCCAGCCCACACAGGCAGCGGCGGGAAGCGCGACTTACCGGGTCTTGGCACCGGCTGGGCCGCAGGCGCCTGGGTCTTGCGGGCCGACGCGCCCTCCTGCAAAGGAAGGAAGACGGGACATGACGGCCAAGTTTCTGTACATGATAAACACGTCCACTCAGTTGCTGCTAATAAATCCCACACCGCGTTGTCTCTCAGCCACCCCACTGAACATGCTATGGTCCGCAGAGTTTTGTTCAAACCTTCCCTTGTTTGTTATGTCACTGGTCACGAGACCAGTAGAAATAGAAACTTCCGTGGAAAATACATTTTAAATTGTTGCTATACAGCAGTTATCATAAGCATATTAATATTTCTCCAATATTCAATGACTTGCTTAATTGCTGTAACATCTCAGATGTATCATTACCTGTTTTTTAATCAAGTCAATCTTTTTTCCCCCTTTACACAGTTTTAAAATAAATAATTACCACATAAACTCACATTCTAAAAACACAAACATTGTTTCTTTTCATTAAAAGGGCACATATACTTCATAGTAAATGCCTTTAAAATACTCAGGGAAAATGATCCCATTTCCAAAGATGAGATTTGCTGTATTCAAGAGTGGTTGAAAATACCTAAAACTGAATAACACATCTCAACTGATTATTAAGTATGTGATATGTATGACAGCATACAAGAAAATATTCTAAGAGTTGAATTTTACCCAGGAGAAATGCCACAGCACCACGACCTGAAGTCAATGGTGAGCTCCTGGCCAAGTTCAGCACCAGCTGCGGACAGCCTTCCGTCCTCAGGAGACGCGCTGCGTGTTTAAACTGCGTAAGATGGATGTGGCAGTCCGATATGACTTAGGCGTAGCACGCTATCCTAGAGAAGGCCTGCGCCCCAAAAGGGACACGGCGGGACAGCCCCGAGTCCTGCAGAACGTGGAAGCAGCGCTGGTGGTTTTCAGGGGCTGGCCCACAGGCTACCTACCACCTGGCCCCGAGTGCTAACTGGCCTTCACTGGCTCTGCCCACCAAGGCCTCCCTCATCAACCTCCGCAACACCTGCTGGGAAGCAGCATTACCCCCAGCACCACCCCCTGGCCCAAGAACGCCCTGCAGGCAGCCCACACCTGCAACCACTCCAGCTGACCTGCGGCCACTGACACGGCCAGGCCAGGAGACCAAGCACAACGCAAGCAAGCTCTCCACGGACGTGCCCAACTACTGCCCGTTTTCGACGCCTGCGTTTCCCCGGGGCAGCATGGATAATTTCTGTGAGTTAGCACAGGCAAGGTATCCAGCTTTAGTTCTGGAAGACACTTATATCTACCTCTGGTTTGAGGTTCAAAACGCTTCTAGGAGCTGTGGCACACGCTGGTGGAAAGTGAGGGGAAGGGCAGGCGCCGGCGCTGTCACCTGCCACTCTGAGACTGCGCATCTGCTAACTCCTGCCTTGCCAGGTCAAAGACAAGCACAACTGGTTCGTCAACCACCTACTGTCTTCAAAGGAACATGCTAAAGTCTTAAAAAAACAATTGTTCTCCAAAAAGGAAAAATTACTTACTAAATATAAACAGCCAAAATATGTCATTCACCCAATCTCTTATTGTAAAAGATTTCATCTAATTTTAAGTCAAAGTGGTTAAGAGATAGAAACCCTAAGCAAACTGACCACAGTACAACTAAAACTGGTCTTTCAGTAAACTGTCCGTGCTATGGGGAAATGACATCTGCCCCCAAACGACAGGGCCTGTCTCCTGGGCTGGAGAGGACAACAAAAGATGTGTTCTTCATGTGAGCATGAGCTGAAACACTGGGCTGGCCCAAAAGTCCGTATAGTTTTTTCCATAAAATATAGACACATTTTCCATTTTCACCAAGAACTTTATTGGTTTGGATATTTTGAGTATGCCTGTTATCCCCATGTGGCGTAACGCTGATTGTTCTCAATCAAGGTCTTAATTTGATGACTATCAACTTCCACTGTTTCACCCACATGGAGCAGCATCCAGTGAGAAATCTCAGCACAAAACTTCACAAACCACTTCTGACACATTCAACCAGTCACAGCACCATCTCCATACACTGCGCAAACCGTCCTCTGCTCCACTTGCATTTTTATCTTTCTTGAAATAATAGAGCATAATATGCCAAAAATGTTGCATACCTTCTTCCATCTCCAATATTAAAATAGCTACACCACTTTTGATAATTTTTAAAAAATGCACACTGACAGGACAGCTGTCACAACACAACACAATCCATCAAAACTGTTTCAAATGAAGGGAAAGACGGCTAAGCGCTACCTAGAGCCAACTTCCAAACGACTAAATGCCCTTTTCGGCCAACCTAGAAAATGTGTTGCATTTATGGGCCAACTACTCCCTGGAGCACAAACAGGAATGGAGGCCAAGAGGAAACACCAGACTCTTCCTCCCTTTCCCACACGACTCAAAGGCACCTGCTGACGCGCACAGAGTAAGAATCACTCCCTCCACCCCACCCTCCTTCCTCATGCCTTTCACCAAGGACAGCGAACTGAATCCATCCAGACAGATAACCAGCTCTTGCAAGTCCCTGGGAGGAGGTCCCTTTGCTATTAGGTAAGAGCAAACCTGTCCCTGACTCGCTGAGTAAGGATCACTTGAAACCATTAACTGCCTGAGTAAAATCATTACTTCTGTACCCAGGAGAAGCAAAAAGTTGGGAGGTGTGGGAAGGAATGAAGGAAACCTCACTTCAACTTGAAGTGACAAAGCCCCAGGAGGGTCCCCCTCATCCCTTTGTCACCCTGATGGCCCGCTCTGCTCCATCAGCCGTGTTCAGAGCCCTCAGCTCCTGTGTTCACTAGCTCCTCGTCTGATCCTTGATTACGATCCTAAAGAATTAGTAATGCCTTATTTAAATACTTAAGCTTCCAGAACTCTCAGCTTCACCACAGAACTCTCAATCAAAGACAGTTATCAGATGGGCCCAGAGAAGCAAAAGTAGAGACACCCAGTTTAATACTAAAGATCTGAAGACCGAAAAGACAAATAGCCACATGACTGCCGCTTAGACTTTGTCTAACATTGACAAGACTGGAATGAAAAGTATTGATTCCTTTTTTTGGTGCAAAAGTTTTTTCAAAGTTGGAAAGATGTAAAACTTTGAAGATGAAATCTAATGAAAATATTTGTGTTTTACATGTCCCATTTCTTTCCTCCCTCCGTGCCACTGTACTTCCTGACCCTCAATTGCCACCCTTTGAAATAAAAATATATATATTTTTAAAAAAAGCAGTTTTTGGATTCACTTGAACATTTCTTTGTATTTGAATGTTATGTTTCTGAACAAAATATGGAAAGTAACTGTGTAAATGGCCCGTAGACTTTGGAGTCTGGATGCTGAACAGGAATCAAGTGACCAGAATTAATCTCTAACATCTCAATTTCCTCAATAAACTAATAAACTAACAATAAAAAATTAGATAAGCCCTGGGTGGTGTGGCTCAGTGGATTGCGTGCTGTCCTGAAAACCAAAGGGTTGCTGGTTCGATTCCCAATCAGGGCGCATGCCTGGGTTGTGGACACATAAGATGCAACCACACATGGATGTTTTTTTCCTCTCTCTCTTTCTCCCTCCTTTCCCCTCCCTCAAAAATATAAATAAATAAATAAAATCTTTAAAAATACAGACAAAATTAAATCTGTATTTGAAATAATAGACATTACTAGGGAAGAGAAGCAGGATCAAGGGTCTACAGGACCAAAAACATACAGCTTACGTTCAAACACTATAAATTTTTACGAGTGAATGTCCCTGATGTCTGAGAAAGAAACCTGGTAATCTCAGGTAGCAAAGGAAAAAAGTGCAATGGCCAGGTACACTGCAGAAGAAAAGCAGTGCCTAGGAGACTAAACATGCACAGGGACAGCTGGGTACCTAGTGCTTACTGAAAAACCTGCTTCGCAGCGAGCTGCCAGGCCAGCCTGAGACAGACAGGTAAGCCAGTCTGTTTGGTAAACCCTGCTGAGCCCCCAAGAAGCTCCTTTCCAAGTGCGCCATTTCATAGAATTCTGTCATATGTGTAATTTTAAAGAAAGGTGAAAATCAATGAAAAATAAATGATCACATTAAAAGTGCTTAAAAATCAAGTTTCACTGCCTTCAAGAATATGAGAAACTACGTAAGAGGGAAAAAAGAGGGGAGCTGGCTTACATAAACCTCAGAACATGGGGGCTGGGTGGGGGTGGGGAAGCCAAGTTACAGATAACAGGAAACGGTCCATCAGGCTTGATTTAGGGATTCGTAAAAGTGAGCCAACTGAGAAAAGAGAAAACATAAAACTTCAAGGGAGGGCAGGTACTGAAGGGGTTAAATCAGATCGAATTATATATAAAAGCTTACATTGCTTATGCCCTATAAAACCATGTAGAAACCATGAGAATCAATATCCAACACTAAAAACATTTAGAAAGCCTGTGCTTAAGCATTAAAAACGGAAGATAGAAACGAAATTACAATCATTCATTTCATAATCACCCCGTTTCCGCATTATTCGCTCCCCACTACACTGACACTGAACACGCATCGCACAGAGGCAGACTCGCAGCGTCTCCCTACCTTGGGTTTCAGTCCAAATTAATGCAAACAATCACGTGGGGCTCAGCCAGCAGTGACGTGCAATTCTGCTCTGTCACAGGGAACATCTGTCAGCCCAGATTTAAACTGCCGCCTGCCCGTGCAGCAGGAGGACGCGCGCACCTCGCGGCGCTCGGGTCGCTCCGGACCCGCGGCGGCGGGCGCACGGAGGAGGGCGGCCCGGCCCGGCGGCTCCCCCGCAGCTCCCCCTCCGCCGGCCGCAGCAGCCCCGGCCCGGAAACATGGACCCTGGGCGGGGGATGCGGCGCCGCAGCGTGCGGCCAGGCAGGCGGCGGCTGTGAGCTCCCCGCGCAGCGCCGGCACCGCTCCCGGCAGACCGGGCGCCGCAGCCCCTTTGTCTGAACGCGGAGCCTCGGGCGGCCGGCACCCGCGGCGTGGAGGCGGCAGGGAGGCGGCGCGGAGGCGGCGGACGGATGGACACTGCGCGCCCGGGGCGCCGGCGCAGGGGCAGGGGCGGCCGGCCGGCCGGGCTGCGCGCAGGCTCCAGGGCTCCTTTCTGCTGAGGGGACCGCAGGCGGCAGTCTGGCCGGCGGGCACGGCCCCTGCACACCAATGGCCTGACCGAGACAGGTACGTGTTGCCGCCGCGCGAGATGCGTTTCGAGGTCCGCCCCCACCCCACCGCGGGCCCGGCGGGCGGGACCGACAGGCCGGCTCTGCCCCTTGGAGCGCGGCCGGAGCCCGGCTCGCAGCACGAACCGCACGGGCGTGGGCCGTGGGCAGAGGCAAGGCCGGCAGCACAAGGTGCATCTCCAGGGTTCCGAGAAACTGAGTTAAAAATCTGTAGCTCGGAGGGAAACGCAGCAACCCCACCGAATTAGGTCAAACGGAGCCCCCACCCAGCGAGCGAGTGCCCCCTGAAAAATGGCTATCAGGAGAGACAATGCAGCGAAACCGCACTCCATAGGATCAAAGAGCATCTTAATTGCAAGAGCTCTGCCAGCCCTTGTAAAACAAAACGGTTAGCAGCTTTCAGTCACAGGCTCTTCCCTGCACAGTCCCCCTGCGCCAGCAGGGAAGGAACCCTGCCCCGAGGGACCCCCAGCCGCGGGGCCTCCGCAGGGCTCCCGGGCACTCCTTGCCGCGCCTGCACCCCAGCGCTGGCAGGACAACTTGAGACAAAGAAACAGCAATAGTTGCTGAGCCCCCCCCTTAAATTAGTGAGCTTTAGTTTTAAGCAAGACTGCTTTCTAAAAGATCACATATACAGTTGTTCTTGGTGATCATTTTTGACATTCAAAACCTTAATACAAAAACACTTTGATATCAAAATATCCATAAATTTCACTACAAGGTCAAAAATTAAGCATAAATGTAGCCACTGTGCTTTCAGGCTCTATTATATGCAGTAACGAACTGCTGCCATGGTGTGGCTGTGCAGGGCGGAAATAAATCTCATGAACTCTTAGCAACAATCACAGTTACAATAGGAGTTCATGGTTCAGGAACTCGAGGATATTTCTAAAAATTTTTACAAATCTATGAAAGGTTTAATTTTTGCTTAGTTTCACAGCAAAACTCAATCTCCTATTTTTTTAATCTCTTATTTTTTATAATCCTAAAGGCAAACATTTTAAAGACCCATGTAAGCATGCCCTTTTAAAATTAAAATTAAACAAGTTTTATCAGGCCCTATTATTATTACACCTCAACATCAACTCTCATTCATAGTATGAGTCTTTATTTCATTTGAGAATTAAATTAGGGGGTATTAAAAATACATGGTTGTAAAAAATCTCGTTTTTCTTAGTGCCTTTCTCTTTCAATGTTATAGTCACCAATCAGACATTTTTGTAAGTTAGGTATCTCAAAACAGAAATGTGGACTTTTTAAATCAGGTGCCACTGAAATCTAGAACTGTTTCAACAAACCAAAGACATCAACACTTTTAAAGCAAAATGATAAGAACAGTCCCTGTGTGTGCATTAACCGAGCATTTTACAGTACTATTCCCTCCGTGGACTTTAATCCACAGGACATGAACACACATTAGTAACTGCAAAATGTTATCATAAAACAAACACACAGGAGATAATCCGAAGCCATTCCTATGCTGACCGAACATCTCAAAGTGAGAAGCTATTTACCTTTCTTGTCTTGTTCCCATGTTTTAAGGGAAAAAAAAAACCCAAAAAGCCACAAGAGTAAGTGGAGAATAAGTTTATCATGCAATAGAGGGTGGTAATTTTACTTTGTTTCTTGGAGAAACTTACACACTGAAGAATTTGAAGGCTAGAAACAAGCACTTGATCGACAGGAGCGCAGAGTAAGGGCACACGGGTCTCAGGCCCCGGCAGCCGGCAGGTCACAGTCACTCAGGCAGCAGGGGACCCTCGACCCTGCGTTTAGGTGGGGCCACGTGTGCAGCACCAGCTGGTTTCTGCAACGCCGAAACTTGGGTACATGGCGTCACAACACGCCCGTTTAGGACTGTCTTCATCCTCTCTCCCCTCTTCCGTCCCTCACTCACACACTCACCCAGACAGCACCTTACTTTTACTGCTTCTTCAGCTACCAAATTTAAACTTTTAAAAGATTTCAATCAGAGTCCAAGCAAAATTGTATCAAAAGAAAGCTGATACATTTTAATCAAGCTTTGGAATGTTTAAAGTAGATTCTCAAACAAATTTTAAAAGTCATTTTTCTTTTAAATGTATACCTATGAGACCTTTCATCTACTGGTTTCTTTATGGGATGGAGGAAGAATCATTACCATTTATCAAATACCTCCTTTGAAAATAAAAGCTTAGGAAGAGTTTCCCAGTCTCAACAGACTGGCCAGCTATCACAGACCAAAGGGAAAAAGTGAGTTTCTAAAGCAGAACAGTCAGCTCTATTATTTTCAGTTGAGCTACTGCAAAACTATGTTTCACTGGTAAATGGAATAGCCTTGATCTTCACTGTGGTAATGTAGGATTAAGATTCATGTGTGTAAATTCTCATAAATCGCAAGCTAGGTTGTTATAAAAATCCCAAACCTAAAAGAAGAATCAGTTTATATCTCACAAAATGACTGAATAATTTCCTACACTTGAAAAATGCCATTACTTCTAAAAATACTAGATAATTTCAGGTACTAGAAATGATCAAACGCTGGTGCTGATGCTGTATTATATTACATATTGTGCTTGAGACAGTTGTTCAAAACCCAGCTACTCGCTCCCCCTAGTGGCCGTTACTAGCAGCCTGGCCATTCATAAATGCATCTCATTCAGTAAGTATTTTCGAAGGACTTCATGTTGTATAAGTGATTTTTACTCTAAAATTATTAGGTTATGTAAAAGCTTTATGTCCTCCAAAATAATTTCATGTCACAGTTAAGCGAATTTGGTATTAACTATGAATCTCTCAATATCACAGGCCAAATGAACACACATGTAGGTATGTATATAATTTCAAACATTCCTATGTTAAATTAATCGACTCATTTTACTTGGCTTAAATAACTGTCACAATGAAAACTTGAAAAGTTAAAACTGCACATTTATCAGTCTCCTTAAAAAGAATGGCAGCTTCAGATCCTTGACCCATCCCCACACCACCTCCCTGGTCCAGAAAAAGAGTAAGTCGGACACCATGAACAGACCTGTGCTGTGCTCTGAAAAAGCCTGCTCAAAGGTAGCCCAGCCAGCCCCCGGCATGCGGCATCATGAACCTTCCAGAGTGACACATCAGTGTCTCTTTATAATGCTAGAGCTCTAAATGCTATGCTAGCAAAAGTCCTAAAAATGTAAATTCTCTACATGCAAATTTAGACCACAGCATAACTTGACTCTTTAAAAATATATTTAGTGAAATTTAAAATTTTAAATAGTTGGACATGACAGGAACTAGTGCCTGTATTTTGTACATTTGAAAAGACTGTTCAAGGTGGAATGTATGATAGTATGTGCCAAGGCCACAAATAATGATAGTTTTTAAAGTGACTCCGGAGTCTAAGTCAGGGTAACGCCCACCTCCTGAATACCTCATATTTGAAGCCAAGGTTCACACTCAGAGGAGTGCTCATCACTCATGACTGTCTTAGCATGAAGTTAGCTGACCCTGGAAATTAATCCTGACAGGTGCATCATCTCACGACTTTCTGGGCACAGCAGGGCTCGTGGCCACACGCCAGGCCACGCACAGTGTGACTAGCCCCACGTGCCCCTCAGCTGACATGTGGCCATTTTTACAGGGAGGGCTGCTGACTGCGCACAGCCCACCAACGGTGTGTCAAATCAATCTTAATTAACGTCGGCAAGTCTTCCACTGCTCGCAGGCCATCCTACCTGGCTGCTCTCGGAAGTCTGCAAGCACGCAGCTTCTCCGTGTCCCGCGCAGGCCCCGGTGCGCAGGCCAGGGCTACGGAGACGGTGGAGGGGGAGGAAAGGAAGGAGCTCGCTGGGCTGCCAGGGCGGAGTCCCCGGGAAGCAGGCCTGCCCTCTGTGACCGCAGGTTGTGGGGGGGATGATGGGGACAGACGGCGGCCTGTTACTAACTTTGTTTGTGGGTGATCCTACTTCTGTCGCTTTAAACCGCCCCCCTGCCCTGAGGTTATCATCACCCAGCCCCTTCCAGGCGGCCCCGTGACTGCTCTGCACTTTGTAAACTTGTTTGCTTTGTCCCTCTAGAATGGCTGCACGGGGCCGAACTGGAGAATGGTGACCACAGAGCAGCACCGAGTGCGCTGAGGGGGACCCGGCCCGCCCGGCCCGCCCCGGGGGTCGGCAACATGCCCCAGTGGAGGCGCAGGCACTGCTGCTGCGCCAAGCGCTCCCTGTTCCGGACGCCCCTCGTCGGCGCCCTTTCGCTGGGGCTGCTCTTGGCCATGTTCTTGTTCTTCAGCCACCACGACTGGCTGCCAGGCAGAGCTGGGTTCAAAGAAAACCCTGTGACCTACACGCTTCGCGGGTTTCGTTCCACCAAAAGCGACACAAACCACAGCTCTCTCCGGAACATTTGGAAAGAAGTGGTCCCTCAAACTCTGAGGCCGCACACTGCCACCAACTCCAACAACACAGAGCTGTCACCACAGGGCGTTACAGGGCTGGAGAACACGCTTAGTGCCAACGGAAGCATCTACAACGAAAAGGGTACCGGACGTCCAAATTCTTACCACTTCAAATATATCATCAATGAACCCGACAAATGCCAGGAGAAAAGCCCTTTCCTAATCCTCCTAATAGCAGCAGAGCCTGGACAAACAGAAGCCAGAAGAGCCATTCGGCAAACATGGGGCAACGAAAGTCTGGCCCCTGGAGTCCAGATCACACGCCTCTTCTTGCTGGGCCTCAGTGCTACGTTGAACGGCTATCTTCAACACGCAATTCTGGAGGAAAGCCGACAGTATCATGACATAATCCAACAGGACTACTTAGATACGTACTATAACCTGACCATTAAAACACTGATGGGCATGAACTGGGTCGCCACATACTGCCCGCATATCCCTTACGTCATGAAAACGGACAGTGACATGTTTGTCAACACTGAGTACCTGATCCACAAGCTACTGAGGCCAGACCTGCCCCCCAGACACAACTACTTCACTGGTTACCTTATGAGAGGCTACGCACCCAACCGAAACAAAGACAGCAAGTGGTACATGCCGCCTGACCTCTACCCCAGCGAGCGCTACCCCGTCTTCTGCTCCGGCACTGGCTATGTTTTCTCGGGGGATCTGGCAGAGAAGATATTTAAAGTTTCTTTAAGTATCCGCCGTTTGCACTTGGAGGATGTATACGTAGGGATCTGTCTTGCCAAGTTGAGAATTGACCCTGTGCCCCCACCCAATGAGTTTGTGTTCAATCACTGGAGGGTTTCTTACTCCAGCTGTAAGTACAGCCACCTAATTACCTCTCATCAGTTCCAGCCCAGCGAGCTGGTAAAATACTGGAACCACTTACAGCAGAATAAGCACAACGCCTGTGCCAACGCAGCAAAGGAGAAGGCAGGCAGGTATCGCCACCGTAAACTGCACTAGGCCAGACCACTTTCCCCACGTGCAATCTGTAAAATAGTGCTAAAAGCATGTACGATCAAGATTAATTATACCTGTAGGACAAGTTTTAGTTAAAACTCTCCACGTAAAAGAATTCTGAAAATATTTTTTTAATTTCTGAAAAGTTGTTTTTTTAAGATTTTATTTTATTATTTTTAGAGAGGGGAAGGGAGAGAGGCAGAGAGGGAGACAAACATCCACGTACGGTTGCCTTTCACCTGCCTCCAGCTGCAGACCTGGCTGAAAAGGTGATTCTTAAAAACACATTCTGTAACAAGAGGGACCCACGAGGCTCCATAAAACCTGTGCGCGGGGACTGTGTATCAACAGGCAGTCACGGGCATGCAGTCATCGTGGTTCACGGTAAGATGTATCCGCGTATATTGCCCATAGAAGTTTTAATTTAAGAAATGGAGACAGGCAAAAGACTGTTCATTTTAGATTCAGTTTTACATCTCAATATAAAATTAAGTGTAAATAAAACATCTGTCAATTTTAAGGAAACTTTGTAATTGTGTGAAGGACGGATTTTCTGGGGTTCAAAAAACTATATTCCGTGCAATAAGATTTGGTTGAGTTGCTCCAGAAACACATTTATAAAGTTCAGACGTTTCATCCATCCTTCCTCATCTAAGTACTTATTTTTAAAAAATAACTGAGAGACTCAATTTTCTTTTAGTTAAGACTCACATATATTTGGGAAGTTATTTTGAAATAATGTGGTAAAATGTGAAAAAAAATTGATGTGTCTCAGGCTCAAGTTTTTATAAAAACAAAGAATCCAACGTTTTAAAACAGATTTGTTTTCTGGCTGTGCAAGGGCCACAGCGGAGAGAGCCTGGCCCTGCGGGTGCAGCACAGCACCCCTCTCGCTGGGCCAGAGCCCCGCTCCCAGGCACAGGAGAACGGGCTGCCCACGCGAAGGGGAGCCGGGCAGCAGAGCGCCCTCCACCCACCGCTAGGACGCACGCCTGGCCCGGGCAGCCGGTGTGCCTGTGCCAACGTTCAGGCACATCCCGGCAACGCCGCCCTCCCAGCGCCAGTTCACACGCCTGCCGGTTTTAACCTGGTGGATGGTGAGCCGTCTGCACCACCGGTTAAAAGCCTTTTGGGGGGAACAGGAGAAAACGACACGTTTGATGAACACTTGATTCTAGGATGAACCATGTATACAATGCACTTTTATCAAGTTTTTAATAAAAATGGTAAACCAAAAAAATCTTTATGGAGTGTTATAGTACAAATATTTTCACAGTAATTCTGCTTGGTTTTATTACAAAAATTTAAGTCAGGAACTACTAAACCTACTAACTCTGAAAGTGTTTTTATCTCACACAGCTACGTAAATGTATTCGTCTTACATTAGCCAAGATGTGACTTATCCTACTTCTAATAATGATCATTTGATTTGTGTCTTTGATTAGGAAGATATTGCATCAAAACAGAGCTGCAACATTTGACAAAGTTCAGAATCACAGAAACTATTTATTTAATATATTGAACTCTATACTCCATTTACCTCTCATTTTCAACGCACCAAGTGCTTTATTCTACACACAGTAATTCTCAAAGCTGAGCTAACACCCCAAGTTCTTGGTTTTTCACTTAATTTAAATTCCATCTATTACAAAAAGACTAAAGTTAAACCCCAAAATCAGTGAATGAAAGTCACACGTAAGAAAGAGGACAAAACTAAAAAACTAGGTGAAGACTGACGAAACATTCTCACGTATGCCCCTAACGGGGACAGGCAGCACATGTGTGCACATCCATGAGCACAGACCAGCATGCACACAAAAAGCACCTGGCACCACCTGCCCAGCATGTTTGTGGTCACAGTGCAGGCTCTTCAAAAAATCCTATCTCCCTCTAGAAACTTCAGGTATAAAAAATAACGTATGGAAAACAACTCTTACTAGACAACTAAGTTCCTCCTATCTCAGGCATCCTTTTCCACTTTAAAGTCTCATGGCTGGTGGCTCAGCGGACTGAACACAACCCTGGGAGCCAGGTCCCCACTTGGGGGTGCGAGAGGCAACCACACATGGGTGTTTCTCTCCCTCTCTTTTCTCCTCCTCTCCCCTCTCTCTAAAAATAAATACATAAAATCTAAAAACTTTACCATGGAACTTCTCCTCTAATTTTTTTTTTTAATGGATAAATTTTATAGCCCCAATATTTTCTTCAAAACTGGTAGTAACTGCTGATACTCTTAGTTCTCAAACAGCACTAGACACAATAATAGTTCCTAATACTGTTGAAAATCCTCATTCTAAAACAAATACTCAATTATTAATTTATAGTTGACCTCCCCCGTCAACAATATGTAAAGTATGAATTTTTGTAATTTTAAAATATTTAAACATTTCACCAAGTAGTAGCTGCCTTATTCATGCCTCAAATTATGTAACTTTTACTGTATATGAAAATATAATTTTACATGACAACATAGCATTTGGCCAAAGGAAAAAAAATTAGAAAATAATCTGTTTTTAAAAAGATTTTGTTTATTATTCTTAGAGGGGAGGGGAGAGAGACATCGACGCACGGTTGCCTTTCACCCGCCTCCAGTTGGGGACCTAGTTGGGGACCTGGCTGGAGACCTGGCTTGCAACCTGGTTATGTGCCCTGGCTGGGAATCAAACCAGCGACCTTTGGGTTCGCAGGCCGGCCAGGGCTTAGAAAATCTTTTTTTATGCTCAGTTTTAACAGATATTTTAGATGAAAATTTTAGACCAAAACTGTCAATACTCATGCTAGTTTATTTTGATCAAGATTGTAAGTGATGGAATTCTAACTCAAGTAAACAAATTAGTCATCTCTTACGATACAGCGTGATCCTATGCAACCTCAACCGTGCTGTCATCTATTCCCCACAAGCCCACGGGAAACAGCTGCAGGGGCCACCAAGTTCCAACCCCGGCCGCGCCCACACGGCCTCTCACGGTCACAGCAAGACAGGAGCAGGGCCTTGTGCGCTGTGGCCGTCTTACCATGCTGCTCTGCTCGGCAGCACCCACACCCGGGCTTTAAGCCTGAGGAGCCGACTGGCCCGTCCTTGGTCTCATCTCAGCCACTCTCCCCCGAAGCTGCAGGACCCTGGTACCAGGTGCCAGGAAGGAGAGGGGACAGGAAAGCTGCGCCCCTTCCCCTTTGTGCTGCAGACGCCTGGGGCCAGAAGCTGAGTGAAGTTGCAGCTCCGCCCTTCCCGCTGCTGCTGGGCACCTAGCATCTGAGGGTGCTTCTGCTGCCCCATGGCCACCCTCACACAGGAGCCCTGCGTCCACTCAGCTGGCCCCTCACTGTGGGGAGTGATGAGGTAGCAAAATCCTCTGTTTTTGCTGCTTAACTACAAAGTTTGACTATTACATTAGCTCAGATTTAAGAAGCAAAAATAACATCCCTACTACGCAGGCCACAGAATATTTGGTATCACCTCAGCATCACTCTCAGAAGACGGGTACGTACACACATCAAATATGACAGGGGCGCCGTGACTTCAGGAAGAAGCTGATCTCCACCAGCCCATCAGCACAGACCCGCGACACCGCGACAGACGCCACAGCGGAGGAGCCTGCGGGCCCCGCGGGAATGCCCTGCTCTGAGCACCCCAGCACTGGGGCAGCCGCCTCTATCCGCTTATGTCTCCAAGGGTTTTTTTTACCTTGCAACCGAATTTTGATTATTTCTAAATTTTTATTGCACTTCAGACAGCATCATAAACACTGAAACAAATAAAAACAGATCAACAGCATATTAAAACATATATTAATAACTCAAGTTCAGTAACTGTTGAACTGAAATATACCTACAGAAAAGACAAAAACATGTATATTTATTTACTACATAACACCCAACAGATCAACTGACTCAAAGGATAAAAAGAACTCAGAAAATCAAGTCAAAATAGAGTCTTTCCTTAAAATTTTTTAAAGTTTGGAGTATGTGTGAATAGAAATCACTAAATTATTAAAGGTATAGAATATGTAAACAAAAGTATCTGTGCATAAGAAAACATTTTAAATTATTTTAAAAATTTACTATAAAATAGCAACAATGTTGGTTTGTACAGGCACAAGAATTAGGCCATTGTATTTTTTTTTTAAATCACATCTGAAAGAGACCCTAACATATACAACAACCTGGTATGATGAACAAATTAGAATTTAATGTATGTCATTCAACAGAAAAACTTGCAGAGGTCTAATATTTAATGTTTAGGATTCAGGGTAAGTCCTCACACTATTATTTAATTCATACTATTAAAAATCAATAAATTCCAAGTTGAACAAAGTATAATACTCTACTAATAATAACCAACCCTATTATGTGCCAAGTATTATTAAGTATTTTAAAAAGAGAGTAGGAGACTATTCTATTAATCACATGGTAAAAAAAAATCAGAAGGAAATCAAGCAGAAAAAGAGAAACAAAACACTAATCTCTACATAACTAATGCCATAAACAAAATTAAAAGTCAAAAAGCAAAATATAGGTTGAGGAAAATTTATAATTAACAGTAAGAGTTTTGATATAAAAAAATTCCTAAAAGTTATCAATAATGAAGTAATCCAATCAATAAAATATATTCAGTCTAACTAATCGTGTAAATGTACTTAAAAGCTAGATCCCTTCTTTATCAAATTGGAAGGTATTTTAAAAGTAGCAGTCTATAGTGGACATGAAAATAAGAGCATCCCCTGGGGGCAGTGTAAAGTGGTAGAGGCTTTCTGAAAAACTTAAAAATATTTAACAAGAGCCTCTGAACCATCAGCTCACAATTAAAAATCTATTATAAGGCAATATTCAATGAAGTAAAACACAAGAAAAAAACAGATTAAATAAACTATGGTAAAGAATAGAATACTACAGTCATTTAAAACTTGGATTTAGAGACTAATAAAAGAGAAAGCCACTGTATTAAGTACCTCCTCCCAAAAATCTGTACATTATATAGCATAGTTCATATTCCACAACCATACATATGTAAAAAAATGAATGAATAAAAACCTAGAAATTTTATACAAAAAAAAAAAGGTATTGATTTCTGGAAAATGGAATTTTTTCTTTGTATTTTTCTGTATTTTTTCAATTTTCCGTGTTTAAAACTCCATGAAAAATAATGTTAACAAGGTAATAAGCATCATATCAAAGTCTGTACTCTATCTTGTAGGCTGTATTCACGAAGTCTAAATTAATAAATTTCAAACACTTTAAAAGAACTTTCTAGAGTTATATAGAAGGTCACCAAAACTTTAAGAAAGTGATGAAAAGATCAAAGATCTTGAAGAGAGACTTTTTCAATCATCCAAGCATTTCTTAAGAAACTAGTCTGTGCCCTCGCCGGGCAGCTCACTTACAGCGTCCACCCACTAAGCCGGGCACAGACAAGAGCCAACGATGAATGCATCAGGAAGTAGAACAACAAATGGATGCTTACTGCTTCTCTCTCCCTCTCTCAAAAAAAAAAAAAAATCAATCAATAAAGAGACTACACTTGGCCTGGTGCTGATACTCAATGATGTCTGGGTATCACCATAAGAAAAAGTTAGATCCATTCTTCAACCATGTATCAGAATAATCTTCAAACAGATCAAATATTTTAATATAAATAATGAAACATACCAATTCTAGAGGGGGGAAGTGTGAACTTCTTCATAACTAGGGAGTAGTAATGTTCCTAAATATGACAAAACTCAAAAGCATTAACAGATTTCTAACTGCAATGACATTAAACTTGAGAAAATCTCTTGCATAGCAATAAAAACAAAATGAGTAGACAAATGACAAACTGGGGAAGATACCCGCAACCTGTGATGGTTTACCGCGTGATTCCGGAACCCCACCACTAGGTTAGCAGCAGCCACTGAGCCAGCCCCCTCAGAAGGGAAAAATCCGGAAGAGTGCCTGTCACAAGCTCAAGCCGCATTCAGGGACACCCATGTGCCACGTCCTCTGCTCTGGGCCTGAGGCAGAGGAAGGCGTGGTTCTTGCCTTCAGATCCTCATATTCAAAGAAAATCACCCATGTACATAAAGAGAAAAACTGGGAGGTCTTCCTAAGAGAGCGAGCCTCAAAGGGAGCTGTGAATGAGGAGGAGCCAACCTAAGTAAGAGCCAACAGGAGGGTCCCCAACAAAACTGCAAGGACAGGGCCGGAGGCCAGGGTGGCCAGCCGGCGGGAACGGAAAATGCAGGAACTGCAAGCAGAACCCCTCTTGCAACCTTGACTCAGGGCCAGGCGCTGCCGACAGAGCTCAGGCGCCCGGATTTTAATGTGAAAAGTCACTTCACAATTTTACTTCCCCCAACCTCTAGCAGAAACGAGCATATCCACTCTTCAACAAAGCACGGTACTATGAGCAATGGCTGTGATCTGTCATCAACAGAAATCAGATATTTTCATATCACATCACAACTGTTACACGTTATCTTGAAATCCTGTAATGTGCTCATACTTTACATTTCTGGCGTTTATTAGATTGCTTGCTGGGTCTTCTTACATATTGCATTCGTAAAAAAGTACAAACTATCATGCCATAATTTATATTTTTGGACTATTTTGATCATTTTATTTCACCACACTTGGTTTTCTTGGTCATTTTTTGTTATTTTATATTCTGCATAAAATCAGTCAACGAGAGGGACTCGCAGGATTCAACAGTCTACCAAAGGGATCCACAGCACAAAGATTATGACCCTCTAACCCAGAACAAAAGGAGTTAAGATACCTAATAACGAAATGCCACTTTTGGAGCTTCTTTGAGTTGTACTTCCAACAAATGAACTAGAAAAAGACATCTTTCCGAAAAATTGTGGAAACTGGAACATGAACTGAGTATTAGAGAATAACCAAAAATGAGTCCTTGTTAGGGGCAGTAAGGCCTCTGTGGCCAAGTTGAAAGGAACAACACTGCCTGATTCTCGGCGGTGCAAAGTGCGCAGGCACCACACAGCGGCGTCTCGGTTTTGCCTGTGTGGCTGGGAAAACAAGAGATGCGGAACAGGGGAAGTGAGAGGGATTTGAAAATTATAACTACAGAATCTATGTAGTGGGCAACCTTGACTCAGGGCCAGGCGCTGAGCTATGTAGTGGGCTGATAAAATCATACCAAGTGCAATTCTCTATGTTCATGCCTGAGTTTTCAACATTGAGAGAGGAGGGGGAGGAGGGCAGGGAGAGGGGACCCTGGACGGGAAGTAATGACGAAGACGCACCGTGACGCCAGGCTGCGGAAGTCTGGGCCAGGTCGGGACCAGGTGGGGCTCAGGAGGGTGTCCCTCCTTCTCGTCAGCTCAGGGAACAGGTGGCACCACGCAAGCCTGCGCTGCAGTTCAGCACATCTTGTTGAGGGCCACGCCCCGTCTGACAGTGCTCACGGCCAAGAAAAAGAAACTGCAGGTCTTTGATCAAATTAGCCTGTGTGGCACCAGAAATAGCAACAGTTCAGAAAAAATAATGAGTTACAGTCTTAGGCTAACAAGTGCTGATTCAGTTTCTCGGCTTCCCGGGGGGAACACCTGCTAGTCAGAAGAACAGTGTGGGGGGCGGAGGAGGAGGAAGGCTGGCGGCTGCAGGTCCACAAGAACAACGCAGGGCAGCGCCTGGCACAGGGGGAGCAACTGGATGGAGGGCCGCTGGGCTGCACTGGACGGCCCCTCCTTGTCACAAAACTGGGCTAGAACCGCCCCCTTAGCCTACGCTCTGCGGCTCGCAGGGGCTGGCCTCCTGCTAGGACCCTGTCCTGCACCCACACCTGCCACCAACTCTTGTCTTTGCCCAAGTGTCTTCTCCTCCTGGCTGACAGTGAAAACACAAAAAACGCCTTTTAAGTCTTCTCTAAATACCATATGATGCTGAATACCAGGAGGTTGTCTATGAAACTCATCATGAGAACTTCTCTTTTAAAAAATACCAAAATCCGAGCTGGCTGGAGTGGCTGGGTGGACTGATACCCTGCCAACCGCAGGGTCGCTCGCTGGTCCTATTCCCAGTAAGGGCACCAGCTGGGGCAGGGAACAGGCAACTGATCCATCTTTCTCTCACGCATCGCTCTTTCTCTCCCTCTCCCTCCATCCCCCTCTCTAAAAATAAATCTTGAGAAAAATTAATTCATTTGACTTTAATTAAAAATTCCTAGGCTCTGGCTAGTGACTCAGTGGATAAGGCACCGACCTGTGAACCCAAAGGTCGCCGGTTCGATTCCCAGCCAGGGCACATAGCCAGGCTGCAAGCCAGGTCTCCAGCCAGGTCCATAGCTGGAGGCAGGTGAAAGGCAACCATATATGGATGTCTCTCTCCCTCCCTGCATCTCTCCCTTTTCCTTTCTCTAGAAATAATAAATGAAAACATTTAAAAAAGTCCTTTTTATAAAAAAGGATTAATAAAATGTAATTCCTTATAAGTTTCTCACTGCTATTAGTCTAAAATCCAAATTCATCACTAACAATTTTTATTTAATATTCTTGATTTCCTAAGATACAAATAACAGTATACAGGTAATAGCCATTATGCAAACGCATCCACTATTACAAATTTAATGTTCAGAGTTAGTACTTTTACTCACTGAGTATGCCATATGTGTTTAATAGCATCCTTCCTAAAACTCAGATACTCAACTCAAATATTGACTGATTTGGTAAATAAATTATTGCCTTCTCCATCAGTCGATAAAATTAAAGTCAAGAGTTAGCAAAGTGTAGCTGGGGGCCAAACCCATTGCTGATTTTTAATGTACCAAGACCAGACTGGTTTTTAACATTTTTAAGACTGGAAAATAAAGGCTTTGGTTGAAATGTAACAATGGAGACATGAAGCACATTGTTATTCAAATTATTGATGCACATATGAGAGAGGGAAAGGAGTTTCTGGGGAAGGTGCGTGTGAGAGAGAAAAGTACTTCCCTTCTCTCTCTGGTAATTTCTTGAACAGAAGTTTCCCTAAGTATAGCCAGAGGAGTAAAAAGTGACTAAAACCAGGGAAACTTTCCATATAATCCATGAATTCTCCTACTTTTAAAATCCTTCCTACTTTGCATTCTACTGTGGGTACATCCCCGTCTTTCGGGTGAAAAAAGCAGCATTCAGCTGCGTGGAATGGGATCCCGAGACAGAGGGATGGGGCTCTCCATCGACACTGGTCCCACAGCCGCGCTCGTGTCTGCACTTCTCCCTTGGCACTCACTCCACATCCCACACCTTCAACCCTCCTGCAGACGCCGAGCAGTGAGGCCTGGCCGCGGGCTCGGGGACTGGAGCGCCCTCCCACACGCAGAGCGAAGGGTCAGAGGTCCAATCCCCAGCGGGGTGCATGCAGGAGGGCACCCAATCGGTGTGTCTCCCTCTCTCAAAAGCAACGAAAAATGTCCTGAAGGAAGGATTAAAAAAACGAAAGAAAACACTTAAATGTTAATGTTTTTGCAGCACTGAGATTACTGAATTAATCAGAAGGCGAAGTTTAAAGAATCTCATTAATTTGATCATCAATCTGTGAGAGAAAGATGAAGACTGGAGCGAGTGGTTTCCGGGACCCAGGGGGAAAGCCCTGCCCCTTGTCGGCCATCCCCAGGAACAAGGGCAGCGCTGCTTCTGCTGCTCAGGGCTCCAGCCAATCCCCAGCCACAGCCCATGCTCTCCAGCGACACAGCAGGGCCTTGGGCAGCTACACTGCAGGTTGCAAACCCGGAGGAGGCAGTGCCCTCACCAGCATTTTTTCACAAACCAGACAGAAGACAACAAACTGGGCGTCGTAAAGCTGGTCCTAAAGCTGAACCGGTCATCTTTGCACACTGAACGACACAGCAGGTGCACCTAGAGGGCGCCGGGCAGCAGCACCAGTAAAGAAGAGGATGAGAACAAAGCCTCTCCCAGCAAGGATGGCGCGGAGGGGCCATGCCCAGCAACCAGCCCGTCTTTACTGAAGAACGCAGACATCAGGCCACCCTACGAGTCCTGCACACAACAGGAGGATACAACTGATGGTGTACTAACGTACATGGGAAACCGCATCAGTACACCATGGTTTTCTGGCAGCCGCCTTCTTTAATACACTTCACTCATTATCTTCAGAGAGAAGGGCAGGGAAGGAGGAAAAAGGGAGAGAAGCATTCACCTGCCCCAGCTGGAGACCTGGCTTGCAACGTATGTGCCCTGGCTGGGAATCGAACCAGTGACCCATGGGTTCGCAGGCCGACAACGAGCCAGTGAGCCACCAGGCAGGGAAGTCTGGCAGCCTTCTTCCATGGAGACCTGCACATGCTAGAGAGAGGACTTGCACTCAGTGGCCTAGAGATGACACCTGCGGCTGTAATGAATAAACCAGCACTCGGCCCTCCAGCCGCTCCTCTCCCCAGCTTGACCTGGAGGCACACCTTTCCCCACCAGGCCCACAGCAGCAGCAACAGGGGCCTGGGACTGCTCTGTAACCACGGGGTGGCGGGAGCCCTCCGGCCTCCAAGCCAGGCTGCCCGGCTAGGGACTGGTCTCTGTGACCTACCTCAGACCTGGTAGAACATGCTGTGGTACTGCTGCCTGGAGGCCACACGGAAGCACGTTTCTGTAACACCTGCCATACTACAGCCTTCACGCTGGTGTTTAAATCATTATGAAAATTACACCAACTTTTCAGAAATACTAACATTAATGACTCAGTTAAGAAATAAGTCAAATGTATATCCCAGGTCTCCTAAAATTGATACCTCTTAATTTATTAGAAGGCATTAGATCAATTATATCTATTAATTTAAACAGATTTGTTTAAAAAGTTCCCCAAATCTTTTTAAATACTCAAGTTGGCAATGCCTTTTTCCATTAAAGTAACTTTGGAGGGGAGAAAAATCTGACAATATACATACCAAAGTTCTTGATAAACTACAATGTGCACTCACATTTACTATCAGGATGGGTTTTATGAATATAGCTCTATGCTAAAACTCAACAGTTCCTAAAGATGCTATTAAATATTTTGTATTTTGGGTATAAATTGTAATGCTCTATCATATTAAAACCTGAATTTGGGGGTCTTCTAATGAAAAAAATACTTAAAGCCTTCCACTTAATAAAAGTTAACTTTTTTGAAAAGCATGCTTAATTTTAGTTCCCAAGTTTGGTATATTAAAACACACAAGAACTTCAATTCCAGAATATTTATGGCAACACATATAAGAAATGACAAAAAAACACTGTAAGAAAACTAAAGAATCTTGAAATACCAAATTTAGAAAAGTAAATCATTATGTTGATACTGTTCAAAACTTATCCATTGACGACAATGATAAAAAGCTGAATCAATTATTTCTGCCTCAAATTATAGTTTGTGGAAGTGTCATATTGACTTGATATCAAAATAATTATGTTTGATCTCATATACTCCTGCAGAAATCTAACTTGAAGATTTTTAATGACAACAAAAACTGTAACAACCTCAATATGAAACAATTACCTGAGTTCTATGGTATGGCCTTTGTCTCCAATTAAAATAAAAATCTTTGACAGCTTTAATTCCTTAGCATTACAAATGAATGTATCTTCAACTTATTCACAGTAAAACACTACTCTAAAATTTTAAATAAAACTTCAGTCCAGACCAGAAGCAATCAAAGTTTTAAAACAGATTTTTAAAATAGAAGAGGTAACATTCACTCACAGAGGAACCTGAGAAGCAGGAAAGATAAGAACAACAACACTAACAGAAACAAGAAAAAGACCTAAAACAAAACCCCCAAACTTAGAATTAAGGATAAAATGAGGTTTGGCAGTGGGGAGAGGGGGTGGGGATGAACTAACTAGACAATCCAATGAACAATAACAGAAATACTAAGACAATTTAAGAAAGGAAAATGTGAATGTTGAATTTATGTAGAAGACTGGAAATTCATGGAAGATTTAAACCAATCTATGCAGACCTGGAAATTCATACAGCAAACTAAAACTCTGCTTACAGCCAGCAGAAAATACCCATCAAGGAAATATCTAAACACCAATTACAACATGTTATCAAATGGACTAGGTTGCTTTTCATAAGAATGAATTCAAATAATCTATCATTAAGTAAAAGGGGATAATCTTTTTTCTTCAAAGTAATAGAAAATATCTACATAATAAAATCATACCTGTGTTAAAAAGAACAGTGGTGGTTGGTTAGTCTACAAAGACACTGAGAGGAGTTAGGATTTAAAAGTGGTGAAACACATTCAATATTGATTACAACTTTGTTAAAATAAGAAGGATTCAAATTCTATCGATAAAGATAAATAAATTATAACAAGGAGCTATATTATACAACGTGCAACAGAGGCTGTGAAAAGTAGTTGCTTTTGTGCAAGAGTCATATATAACTACAGCATTACACATGGACCTACCATTAAAAGAATATATACAATCTGCCCTGGTAGCACAGTGGATAAGGTGCCGGACTGCGAACCCAAAGGTCGCTGGTTCGATCCCCAGCCAGGGCACATAACCAGGATGCAAGTCAGGTGTCCAGCCAGGTCCCCAGCTGGAGGCAGGTGAAACCCAACCATACATGGATGTCTCTCTCCCTCTCTGCTTCTTTCCCTTCCCCTCTCTCTAGAAATAATAAAATATTTAAAAGAAAAAATGTTCAGGCAAGGCCCTGGCTGGTGGCACAGGAGATAAGGTGCCAGCCTGGGAGCCCAAAGGTTGCTTGTTCGATCCCCAGCCAGAGCACAGAACCAGGTTGCAAGCCAGGTCTCCAGCCAGGTCTGTAGCTAGAGGTCAGTGAAAGGCAACCCTACATGGATGCTTCTCTCCCTACCCCATTATAAAAATAATTAAACAAAAAAAAAGTCCAGGCAGCAAGACAACCCATCGACAGCTGGTGGCACCAGCAAGAACAGAGGAAGGACCACATGGCTACGTGGCCACGCCAGCGGGAGTGGGAGGCAGAAAGAAGTTGTTAAATTCAATGACCAAGTCCTTACAGACAGCAACTTCCAACTTTCTTCATCTCGTAGCACTTCAATTACTAAAATTCTGCAGCACACCCGCAAGTACACTTTTCGCTGACCTGACAAAAAAACAGGTATAATTCTGATTTACCCGCATCAGGCAGCGAAGGCTGCGCAGGCTGCTGTCGCTGTTTTTTACTCGAAAGTTGAGGGGAAAAGTGGCCAGCGCCCCTGCGGAACGGCCCGGTGCTGCGTGTTCTACACGCCCCTGCGGCACGCGGCTGAAAATCACTGGCACAGGGAACGAAGAATGAACGCTGCCCACGTCCTGGTCTCCCTCTGGTGGAACCGCAGCTAAGCTCCTGCTACTACCTAACTAAGGAGGGTCTTCAGCACCCCTCTCCTTTGCTAAACTTAATTTTCATTAGAGCATGACCAAGTGGCACTTTCTTAGTCCAATGCAGCCCCTTTCACAAAAGGAACCCGTGGAAACAGATTCTGGTGTCCTGCACCCTCAACCCCTAGGCGCTCAGACGGCTGCACTCCAGCCGACCCCTGCGCCTGAGGTCCTCCCGCGTCTTCCCAGAGGGCGGGAAGGGCCCAGTTCAGGGAGTGAGCTTGGGGAAAGGAAGACTGGATTCAGCTATTAAAATTGGTGAGACTCCTGTACCAATAATCTGGTTGAATCTATGTGTATTTCTTAACATCACAGAACCCAAGCAACACACTTTGGAAAAAGGCTGCCAACGCAGAAAGGCCGCTAGCAGCCCTTCCGCAGCCAGGCCTGGGCCTCTGGAACTGTCACTGTGAAATGCATTTCCTGACCTAATCGAAAGGAGCAGCGACCCAGCTACAGACACTTGTAACTTTAAAGACACCTATACTTCTGTTCCTAAAATGAACCTGAGTAAATTATTACTTTGGTGAAATATTAATCAAATATCACCCTGACTGGGCATTAATCTCTATAAATTTCAACAACTATGATTCTAATGAAGTATTTTATTATCAAAGCACTTATTATCAAAGCACCTGCCTCTTCTCTACAACACATCTCAGAAAAACTCATTTGTATAAAAATGTTCTGTCATCTGCACAAATCTGTTTAGTCTGACATCTAACAAAACTCTGCCTCCAACATAGTTATAATAGACTAACCCTCATGTACACAGATCCTGATTTTACTAAGTATGTATATCAACTTGGCATTCCAAAACCCAGAAGAACTGTGGTAACAAAATGAACTATACACCCTGGCTGGTAGCACAGTGGATAAGGAGCCGGCCTTTGAACCCAAAGGTCGCTGGTTTGATTCCCTGGCCAGGGTACATACCCAGGTTGCAAGCCATGTCTGTGGCTGGAGGCAGGTGAAAAGCGACCACACATTGATGTCTTTCTCTCTCTCCCTCTCTCCCTTCCCCTCTGTCTGGAAATAATAAATAAAATCTCTTAAAAATTAAAAAGAAGAGAACTATGCATAAAAGAGAAAGAAGTCATATCAGTAATGATAGACTTTAATAGACATTTAACTACTTTGTGTGTCTGAGTGGATATCATAAAAGAAACTTTCCTAATTGGAAAATAAGGTAAAACATTGGTGAAACTCACAAGCCCACAAGTATATAATAATCCAAAATAAGAACAAAGAGGAAAGATATTAAAGTAAAGCAAGAATAAGTTTGTGGTTCAACTTATAAAAAGAAACAGTTATCAGAGTAACTTCAAAGCTTTCCAGTTTGAACTTCTTCTGTAAGAACTACTAAAATAAATCCGGTCCTATGAAGCAAATCAAAAATGGGTATTAAAACACTAAGCCCTGGCTGGTGGCACAGTGGAAAAGGTGCCGGCCTGCAAACCCAAAGGTTGCTGGTTCGACTCCCAGCCAGGGCACATAACCAGGTTACAAGCCAGGTCCCCAGCAGGTCCCCCAACTGGGGGCAGGTGGAGACAGCCCCGGAAATCAGAGCACAACCCAACACAGCGCTGAAGGAATGGACGAGTCCACGTACAATTTCAAAATTACAAAATCAACCTGATGACAATTTAGAAACAGTAGCACTGTTAGCAGAATATCTAACCCTCAATTTCAGGAAAAAAGGGCCAAAGTCAATGTTTAACAGCCGACTCTGTGCGTTCCCTTGCACTTGTTTCAGGAAGAAGCTGAGTCTGGCGGGAGACGCCCCTCCCGAGCCAGTGCCACCAACGAGGTCGCCTCCCAGTCACCGGCCCTCAAAGGTCTGATGCCTCCAAACAAGGCTCGGTACCCGGGTTTTCAATCCCCAGCACTCTAATGGATGCCTAGACAAGTATTTTAAAGCCTAAAAGGTGTAAAGATCGATAATAGAAATATGCAAAATGAGGTAAACAGAATCCTTGTTCTATGTCACCATATCCCATCACTGACCGAAAATTAAAAGCGGTAAAATAAGACTGCATGGGTGTATATTTGTATATACACACATGTAAAAAAATAAACTGTACATACATGTGTGTATATATATGTGCGTATGTGGGTACATGTGTATATGTAGGTACACACATAGGGCTTAGCTGGAACATCTAGAAATAACCCCCTTTAGGGAGTTAAAAATTAAGAGAAAGGCTAGTAAAAGTGAGCCAAAGGTTTATAGCCATGGACGTCCCAGTACTCTGTCCCACCAAGCACGCACTTGGCACGCAACTCGCGGGCCACCACACCGCGTCCTCCAGCTGGAGACGCCATGGCAGGCAGCTCTCCCCCTGGGCCGTGCGACCCTTACTTCCGGTCCTGACCAGGGAGCATCCAACCTATCTGCAGTTAATCACAGCAGACTTAAGACACACTCAACTCAGTTAAAAAAAGAAAAAGAAACAGGAGGACACCTGTGAATCAAATAATCACCACACAACGGTCACAGTCCATGTTTGAAACGGAAAAGGTGAAGGAGGACTACGGATTTCTCCAACCCCCACTGGCACGCACAGCGAATGGCACACGAGGAGCTGCGCAGGGAAGGAACTCACCGTCACCGACTTCAGCGTCATGCCATGGTAGGTGCCCATCGTGTCGATTTTGAAGCCTTCCGTTTCTGTTAAGAAAAGGCTTTATTAATTTCATGTATTTCATTTTCTACCACAAATCTAAAGTAATCTTTAGTATATCTTATCAACGCAAAGCCTTGAGTCTGCCATATGCAGAAAGTCAAGTCACACACTTGTGAAGGTAAGCACGGGAAGGATAAAAAAAATTAGACTGAATAAAATACTTGATGATGTAACCCCCAAATCATCTACACCTAGTATTCAGTTGTAGTACATTAAAAACATCCATTTTTAATAAGAAGTCCTTAACATACGTAAAGAGTCGCACTCCAGAATTACACCTATAGACATGTTACATTGCAGAAAAACTGTTGTGAACAGGATTAAGGGTTCTAGGACAGGGTTCCCAACGTGCCTTTCTGTGAAGTGTCAGGTATTTTACATCGCAAGCCCCTGTCACACCAACTGAATTATGCAGTTGTGGTGCAAAAGCAGGAAACAAACAGGCGTGGTGAGGGTCAGACCTCTCTGGGGATGCAGAATCGTGTAGCTAAGCAGGGTTGGCAAATCTGTAGGCTGTGCAGACCACATGGTCACACTGCTGTCACAGCAATGAAGGAGCCACAAACAGACGTAGAGGAGGAGCGTGGCCATGCTGCAGCTGTGGCCCACCAGCCCTGCCCATAAATGTCAGGCTACAATGCCTCTGAGGTTGAGCATAGCACAGTAAATCAAAGACAAAAATGAAGTAACTCACCTTCTTTTCCTTTGAAGCGTTCCTGGTCGTATCTGTTGTAGGCAGCTGGGATAGGCTGTTTTGTACGCAACGTGGGATCCTGTAGAGAAAAATTAAATTAGCATGACTTACATGCTAATGTTCTAAACTGCTGCTTAATGCTTACAACGAAAACCACAATAAGGATGCTTTTTCTAAGCTGTTGACTTACTACAGCTAACAAGACAAAGTGGGGAGTCATGTGAGGCTTATTTTTAAGACGCTGTTTAAGACTAGAAAATTACCACACCTATCAGGATCTTGGGCAAAGGACCCCACGTGAACGTGCCCCAAGACAAAAAAGAGAAAAAACAACTCTTGGACCCTGCTGAAGTAAAACAAGTGAGCACAGTGCGCTCACTCCAGTCACCGACTGTCTGCATCAGACAGTGAGCGCCGTGCTCGTGTTGGCAGCACCCACACTAAATGGAGCTGCAACGACACAGGGGAGACTGGCAGGGCCCCTGCGCAAGGATGACACGCACATTCGTGAAGCTTCCGTATTTCAGTAATAACAATAACAAATGACTTTGAATTGTATTTTAACAATAACAACAAAAAAACCCTTTAATTCAAAGTTAAGCTGGCATTTTAGAACCTTTTAACTGAATCACTTTCCAAATTGTTAATCTTTAAATTAAAATAATGCCAATTATGCCAATCAATCCATTACCAATGTACAAGGTAAGCCTGAAGTTAACAGAGGTGTTTTTCCCCTGTATACTAAGAAAAAGCTGCCAACCCCAATGATGGGTAATTTAATTCACAAGTACTTTACATAAAGCTCACAGTCTGTAATAATCTGAAACAGCATATTCCAAAAATTGGTTGGGAAATTCACGATACTCAGGAAGACTGAAACACTTTTCATTTTGTCCCACAAACTATACACTTACTTAGGGCTTCGCTAGTTGTGCATGTACTTCTACAGGCTAACGCCGAACATTAGGATTTTCAAGTATGCTGATGATTATGAGGATACAGAGAACACTCTGTCACAAAGGTAATGGCTGAACTGTGGCCATTTGAACTGAGTCTCCCTCCTACCAACTGCTATTGGCAATGCCATTCAAACTGTGACCTAAGCGCCCAGCATCTCCCTACTGGCACCTTCCCGGGTCACCTCCATGCCCGAGACTGTAAGTGCAAAGGAAGGGACCGTGACCCTCCCCACTCCTGCATCCACGTGCGCATGCAGCCTGGCAGCGGCAGCCACAGAAAGCGTTTTCTCTGCACAGCAGCGTGCCTTCCCTACCTACACAGGGCCGAATGCCGACGAGTTCATGAACAAAATGACTAGATCGTGCCAGGACTCTATTCATATCCTACCAAATGCTGAAAATCTTTTTACAATTTTGTCTGAAGCCCTGGCTGGTGGCAGAGTGGATAATGCACTGGCCTGCGAACTCAAAGGTTGCTGGTTCGATTCCCAGCCAGGGCACATAACCAGGTTGCAAGCCAGGTCTCCAGCCAGGTCTATAGCTGGAGGCAGGTGAAAGGCAACCACACATGGATGTTTCTCTCTGCCCCTCTCCCTTTCTCTCTCTCTGGAAATATAAAATAAAATCTTAAAAAAAAAAAAAATTAAAATTTTGTATTCAATGAAACCAATTTTATTCATGCAATTTTACCTTTGATGACACATATGAAACTAGTTGGAGGGTTGGCATAAAATTGGAAGGCATGTCTGAGTTTAAATACAGGCTGTGTGTCATCCGTAAAATTGCTTCTGGGAGGATCCTAAGTGGTACCTGAAGCAGCGAGGCAAGCAACCTTCCAAATACCTAAAGCTAAGGCAGAATGGCCCTCGCTGGTGGCTCAGTGGGCTGAGCACTGGCCTGTGAACCAAAGGGTCGCCAGTTCAACTCCCAGTCAGGGCACATGCCTGAGTTACAGGTCAGGTGCCCAGCTGGGGTGTGCAAGAGGCAACTGACTGATGTTTCTCTTGCATCCTGGAGTTTCTCTCCCTCTCCTTCTCCCTCGCTTTCCCTATAAAAAAAAAAAATAAAATCTTAAATTTTAAAGGCACAATGACAGAACCAAGTGATCAGTCATAGGCACCAACCATTGAAAAGAGCCCCCAAGTGAGCTATGACAGGGATGCCTCTCTCAGTGGCTCTGATCCTCCCACGAAGCTGCCACGGCGACAGTCCCCGGCTGAGCGGAGGCCCCTCCGAGCTGGCCCAGGCGCACCTGGAGTCAGTACCACTGACCTGACTGAATGGTGAGAAGGGGTTTCACATCCCTCAGGTGTGTTGCAGCAACAAAAGGTTTAGAGCCTTCTCACTGAGAAACTGTGATTAGATGGCTTCAAAACCACAACACCGAAAAGCAAGGGTCATTTTCAGTGAGATCAGCCCAGGAGCAGTGAACATTCTTACCACAGGTGCTGCATTTGGGGCTGGTCGCTGCTCAGGTGCTCGCCCCTCTTCTCTGGCTTTTACAGACTGAAGAATTGCAAAAATGTTCTTGGAAAAGTTCTAAAATATAAATGGATTTTAATTAACTTAAAATATTCAAAGAGAGCGCACTGACTATTGATAAACAACTTCAGACTAAGTTTTCTATCAATTCTTCCCTGCTACATCGAGGTATTATTACAATACACAACATCCAAACAACTACCACAAGGAAATAGGTCCAAAGATGAATCATTATAAACCCAGTGTTTTTCACTTGTTTTCATTTACCTAAACTACAGAATTGGCTTCTACTTACTCACATTCTCCATCTACTCCAGCAAGTTAACACCTAAATGAGACAGATGTGTGGGAGAGGCTTAATTCTCAATCAATTACTACAACAGTCCCTCCTCATCTGCGGGGAATGTGGTCCAGGACCCCAGTGGATGCCCGAAACGGCAAACGGCATAAAATGCCGCATCATTTCTTCAACTCGGCCAGAAACATGGCAGCAGCTCCTCCATCGGCAGATGCAGCTTCCCCAACAATTCATACATTTTTCAGCCCAAACCTACTGCTTCTGTGTGGCCGTCGTGCTGAGCTGCAGTCGACGACTCGGGGTCACTCATTCCAGGTGCCCTGGCTGAGGCTCCACGGAGGCCCAAAGCTTTCTGGAGCAACCCGTGGTTTTAAAAACCACAGTGTACGGAGGGTCATGATAAGAAAGAGTGGCACTCTTTTTAATTTTTGCAACTCTCAATGTCTGGCTTATTAGAGGCAGCTATCATTTCACATGTATGTGTACAGTTAATATTTCTTTACCTTTTTGTTTGTTTCAGTGTAAGTACATTAAGGAAGATATTCAACAAAACAAAATTAAAGTAAAAAATAAATAAAATGCAGAATCTAAAAAAAAAAAATATTCTAGCTTCACACAATGGGAAGAAAAGAAAGAAAGAAAAAAAAAAAAAGAGTATAATACTTTTCAAGTAACTGCCAAAATTCTTTGATATCATGCCTCAACACAGTAAGCAGTAGCTTCTTTAAAAGGTTACTGCAGTATGAAAACCATACCCCTAAACTTCTATATTGTTACCCTAACACACATGCCCTGGCTGGGTGGCTTAGCTGACTGAACAACAGCCTGCAAAGAAGGGGTTAGCAGCTCCATATGCTCGCAACAGTAACGTAACTTTTGTTTCTCATCTTCAACCTGTCTTTTATTCTAAAAACTCAGAAAATACGGAGGTCTGAGTAAAACTTTAAGGCCTTTTAAGGCTATTAGTACCTATAAGGTATTTTATAGTTTACCAATAAATAAACCCAACAAAAACACACCCCAACGAAAAACAGTATGCAGAGACAGACAGTATCAGTCAAAATTGTGTTTATTTTTAAAAATGGTTATATTCTCTATAGAAACCTAGCTGCCAAACAATTCTTAAATTAGCCTATTTAAAAAGTTGTAACAGTGGTGCCAACAGCACTAAATGAAATTAGAACACTAAGTCTTCAAATGATGGCACAATCCTGCCACCTAGAGCTCAATAAAAATTGTTCATCTCCATTATTTAAAAACTTAATGTTGGGTCTAAAAATAAGCTGGGGTATAGCCTGAGTTTTACTCCATTACTGTAAAGTTCAGATTTTTCAACAACCACAATAAACACTGTAGAATAATATTAGGTCACAATATTCAACTATGAGCCCCATATTAGGCAGTCAAAATGAGTATTAAGTAGATCCTTTTACTATAAATACAGAAGTAGAAGTTTACTTCTATTCTCAGATTTCTCTCTAATTCTAAACTCTGGAGAATGATGCTTACTTTGTCCTAAGCTCAAGAGCTTTGTAAAACAAGTCAAAGTACAAAAGAAAAAGGCTCCAGCCCTGGCTGGTGTGGCTCAGAGGGTTGAGCGCAGGTTTGCGAACCAAAGGGTTGCTGGTTTGATTCCTAGTCACGGCACATGCTTGGGGTGCCGGCAAGGTCCCCAGGTCGGGGTGGAGGAGTGGCAACCACACACTGATGCTTCTCTCCCTCCCTTCTCCTCTCCCTAAGAATGAACGTGTCCCCTGCGCCCATTACCTTTCCTGTGCTCTGTAAGATGGTGGTCCGGGTCCTCCACACCCGCTCCCTGCTGACAATGTCTCGAGTCACATCCACCTCTGCGTCCACAAAACTCCTCTGTTTCAGAGCAGTTATGTCATCATCCAAGTCAGTCTTGATGGTGGACCTTTTCTTCGCCATAATTTTGGCTTTGATTGCAGCGATTTTTTCCACTGACATAGCTTCAGACAAAGACCTGAAAGCAATTTATTTTTTAAATTTTCACAGCAAAAATCTTTTGAGCACATCAAAATATATTGTATTATATTCTTGGTAAAAATACTTTAAAAGTGGCAACAATTAAGATATTCTTATCAGACATGAACAACAGGTGGGATTGACTTTGGGGGTAATGGGTGGGTGGGGAGGGGGACAGAGGGGAGCAAAAAGGGGATGGATGTAATACAACAATAAAATTTAAAAAAAAAAAAAAAAAAGAAAGAAAGAAAGGAAAAAAAATAAGATATCCTTATCAATAAAAATGATCATGAGCTCTGGCTGGTGGCACCATGGGTAAGGTACCAGCCTGCGAACCCAAAGGTCACTGGTTCGATTCCCAGCCAGAGCACATGACCAGGTTGCAAGCCAGGTCTCCAGCCAGGTCCCCAGCTGGAGGCAGGTGAAAGACAATCACACAAAATTTCTGAGAACGGCAACAAAAATCATTACTTTTTTCATGTCTTTCTCCCTAAGAGTAGAACTTGTATAAATGGCTGCTTTTCTTTATAGTTTAAGACTTACTTGCTTACATTCCTCTACCCATGCAAACTACACACACACACACACACACACACCCTTGGAAAGAAAAGGGTGAAAAATTCATTTTGTAAAAAATCCATGGTTTGATTCCCCAGCCAGGTTGCAAGCCAGGTCTCCAGCCAGGTCCTTCCTTAGCTGGAGGAAGGTGAAAGGCAACCATACATTGATGTTTCTCTTTTCTCTCCCTTTCTTCCTCCCTCCCTGCCCTTCTCTCTGAAAATGGTAAAGAAAATCTTTTTAAATAAATGAATAAATTCAAAGCCTAGGTTTTCCCTGAAATTTCCTTCATGGTTTCAAACCTGTATGTCATAATGTACAACACATCAATTTTAAAGGCAATAGGCTTTTATATGCCACGTGAACATAGTATACGCCTTCTATTGTCGGGCAGATGAAACCACATTTTTGAAGTTTCCTTTTCTTTCTTTTACTTAATTTTCAAATAATAGGCAAAACAGTAAAGGCTTTCAGAACTGTAACAAAAATAACAATGAAAGTGTATACTTCCTTAAGATCATCTCACCTCAGTGTCATTTTTCACAATGTAAAATGAGAAAAAAAGCCCTGGCTGGTAGCGCAGTGGATAAGGTGCCGGCCTGTGAACCCAAAGGTCGCAGGTTCGATTCCCCAGCCAGGGCACATAACCAGGTGGCAAACCAGGTCTCCAGTCAGGTCTGTGGCTGGTGGCAGGTGAGACGCAACCATACACTGATGTCTCTCTCCCTCTCTGCCTCTCTCCCTTCCCCTTTCTCTAGAAATAATGAAATAAAATCTTAAAAAAAAATAAAATAAAATAAAACAAATAAATAAATAAATAAAATGAGAAAAAGTTTAAAAGTGCTTGGATACCTTAACAGAAGATAAATTATCACTCTAATCACAAGATGGCAGCCTAGAAATACACTTGCAGCACACGCGGCACAAGGAAGGCATCTCTGCAGGCTTGAGTACGGGAGTATTACACAGCATGCCCGCTTATTTCTGTCAGGTATGAAGGTGCTTTATGGTAGACGCCGAATAAGCACCTAGTACTGGACTAGCAAACAAAACCATTCAAGTAATGATGCCACATGCCCGACAAGTGGAGACGCAGACCGTGTAGTTCCCCTACTCTCAGAAAAGCAAATGCAGTGACGGAGGTGACAAGTGCATTAAATTACAACTGCAGACAAAACTATCAGTGAACTACATTATAGAAACTACCCAAAATGAACAGAACCCAAGAAAGTGGAAAGAGACAGAAATAAGAACACAAAAGAAAAAGAATGTGAGTGAGCTGAAGGAACTGCAGTCCAGAAAGAGAAAAAGAGGAGGAAAAAGTTCCAAAAATTGTCCATATTCAAAGAAAACAATGAACCCCAAAATTCCCTCAAGAAGCCAGGGAATTCTTGGGAATTTCTTGAGAAATTCTTTGGGAATTTCTTGAGAAAGTGAAATCTCCAATACGACATGACCCA
Source organism: Noctilio leporinus (assembly GCA_004026585.1). Classification (NCBI taxonomy): domain Eukaryota; kingdom Metazoa; phylum Chordata; class Mammalia; order Chiroptera; family Noctilionidae; genus Noctilio; species Noctilio leporinus. Next base: position 69,487 of record PVIW01005051.1, read on the forward strand.
ATCATTCCTCTACTAGGCTTTCTACTCAAGGTAAAGAAAACCTACGTTCACATGCAAAAAGTTCTACAGAACCAGCAACAAGTGAAAATTCACCAACCAGCAACTGGGAGACAAACTGTTTGATCCGTACAAAGAGCACTACTCAGCAATAAGAAGAACAAACTACTGATGCATCCAACAACACAGACACATGTTCAAATCGTTATGGTAAATGAAAAAAAAAAAGTACAAACTACATAATCCCATTTATATTTAACTCTAGGGAAAAAACCAAAAACTCATTTAAAAAAGTTTTTATTCATAATTTTCAGAGAGAAGGGCAGGGAGGAAGAAAGGGAGAGAAGCATCACCTATGGTTGCCTTTTACCTGCCTCCAGCTACAGACCTGGCTGGGGACCTGGCTTGCAACCTGGTTCTGTGCCCTGGCTGGGAATTGAACCAGTGACCTTTGGGTTCACAGGCCGGCACCAATCCACTGAGCCACCAGCCAGGGCTCAAAAACTAAGTTAGACAACAGTAAATCACTGGCTGCCTGGGAGGGAAAGGTGTGGGGTAGGTGGACTGTTGAAGTATAAAGGTGCACAGGAAATGTATGGGCTTGATGCTCTATTCATTACCTTGACTTCAATGCCATAAATGTAGACTTATATAGCATTTGTCAACTTACACACTTTAAATATAAGTTTATTGTACGTCAGTTATCTCTAAAATGCTTTTAAAATCTGCATATGGCCTTGGCTGGTGGCACAGTGGATGAGGTGCCGGCCTGTGAACCCAAAGGTCGCTGGTTTGATTCCCCAGTCAGGTGAAAGGCAACTATACATGGTTGTTTCTCTCCCTCTCTGCTTCTCTCTCTTCCCCTCTCTCTGGAAAATAAAATAAAATAAAAATTTTAAAAAGAATAAAATAAAATAAATTATGCATATGTTTGGATAAAACTTCAAACACTGTGCCACAAAAAAATTACAAAATGATTCAAATTATAATAAATATCAAGTCAACAAAATAAGACCAGCAGTCATAACCAGCCAAGCCCATTCATTTATTAAGTGGAAGCATTTCAGAGCTGTTTCCTACCACAAAAGAACCGAATAGCTGCAAAAACAAACCCAAAAATCAAAAAACAAGCATACACCTGCGAAGCCAAAATGCGGACCAGGTGGCCCTCGCAGGGACACTTGGCGGACTGCTGCTGCAAAGCAGCACGAGGGTGCGACAGGAGCGGCGTGGCCGGGCCCCGGATGAACGGGTTCGGTGCTGGCCACAGGCGAGAGGAGGCTTCCAGGAAGCGGAGTCCAGCAGCGGGGTCTAACGCTCGCCACCGTGACGTGTGCCCACGTGCCTTCCACCTCGCAGCTCAGCCGGAGGCCACCGTGACCGCAGGCCGCCCAGCAGCGGCCCTTCCCCGCACCCGCGTCCTGCCGTCCTCACCTGATCTGCTCCGTCTGCACGATCCCTTCTTTGTGGCCCTCCAGGCGAGCAGCCAACCGCTCCTTATCAAGGCGGACGCACTCTTCATCCTGGAAACAATGGCTGCTCAGTCAGTGTTTCACAGCTGTAATTTTCAGGACGAAAAACCCTGCACGTAACGAATCCTTACACATACTCCGCCTAGGAAATCCCAGGCACCGCTGGCCCCAGGTCAACTTGAACTTACCTTCAGTTACATAAAGACGACAGTAAATACCTGCTGGATCACCCAGAATTGACTAAAAGCTCACCAACGATCTGTAGTAACTTCTTCCATGATTAAGTGGTCTTCCCACAAGATACCATAGCCACCTCTATTCAGAAAGGTATCGTACAACACAAACATAAATTCCTCCTCTTCAGGCAAGTTTGTAGCCAAGTTTTCGAAAAGCCTTTACCACAGTCAAAATTTCATTCTGGCTCTAGCCTATCTTCATCTGTTGTCCCAGGTCCTGAATCTACCACCAAAGACCTACATGCTAGAGGCGACACTTGGACGGTTTTCAAAGCCTGTTCCTCCCACAAGCAAATACCTACCAAGTGCCCCTTGGGCCATGTTTTAGCTGAATTCAACCTTGGCAGGTTTTACCATTTAGTCTGACAAGTATTTGGTTGGTTTCTTAAAAATAAAACTCTGATAAGCAACTATCAGAGTTAAACTCTGATAAATTTAATCTCCACAGCAAACAAATGAGGAAACTGAGGACCCGATTCAGTGTCTATGACTAACAGAGTATGAAATTGTGTAAAAAGCATCAACATGTTCAAGATCTAAAATGATGTTATGCTCCAATGTTAATCTAACATGCAAAAGTCAAAATAGACACATTGCTGACATGAATGCAAGGATAACATTTTAGGAAATTCAATACATTTTTTTGCCATTTGTATTGCCATTTGTAACAAAGATGTAAAAATGTCACTCAACTTCCTTAGGAGGCTACTGCAGATTTTAAAATCAACTGCAGCACCCTGGCTCAGTGAATAGGCACCAGCCTGCGAACCCAAAGGTTGCTGGTTCGATTCCCAGCCAGGGCACATAACCAGGCTGCAAGCCAGGTCTCCATCCAGGTCCCCAGCTGGAGGCAGGTGAAAGGCAGCCATACATTGATGTCTCTCTTCCTCTCTGCCTCCCTTCTCTAAAAATAATCAACAAAAATTTTTAAATAAAAATATAAAAAATCAACTGCAGCCTTGTTTTAAAGCAGAGCAGGGCCCTCTCCTCCAGGTCTCTCTCCTAGAACAGAGCCTTGCAGGTTCTCGATATGTATTTGCAGAACCGAAACTGTTTATGTAACATAGCTGTTTAAGTAATTCATTTAACTCTATAAATACTCGGCAAAAAAAGTTACGCTATTACATGCTCATTTTTCAAATTACTAAAACCCTAAAATGTTAGTATTTCTAACTTTTTTCAAAAATTATACTGTGTATTTAAGGTTTTTCCAATAAATGGTTTCCTTAGAAGTACTGATTTTGTACACTGAGTCACAGCCTCCTCTCAGAGAAAGAGTTGGAGAAAATTTCAGGGCTACTGCCATAAATTTGCATCCAAGAGAGTGGGGTGGCCAACAGCCACATGCCTGGGCTCTTGTGCTGGTTCTGTGAACCCCACAAGCCACTGCCTCTCTGGCCAGTTTGGTCATGGATGCCACACACAGTAGGGCTACTGTCAGGAGCACGCAGTGAGGGTTACAGGAGTCAACTTACATAAAGTACAGCAAAGAGCAGCGGCAATGAGCTAATTATCATTCTTAGCAATACCCAAAATCATCTGGCCCCGTCTCAGAGTGTGCTGATTAAAATTACATTATTTGAGCATCAACGTTGCCTGTGATTCTACTGTTCTTACTTTCCAACCAACCTTATCCCTTTAACAGCTACCTTTCTTAACCTTAATTACAGATGTTTGTTTATACAGCAGGCAACTACTTGGTTTCTATACAAGTATGAAGTAGAGATTTATGGTTTCTGGTCACAATAACACTAGTGATGACCACAAGTGTTATCCCTGGATTGTTCACTGATACATGACCAGTTCAGTCATCTCTAGATCCTAAGTGTGCCCTGGTGCATGGCCCTCCCTTTTCAGGGGAATTTATATGCAACTGCTCTGGGGCTTGTTACAAATTAAAATAAGTACTACCATAAAATTGCTGAAATCTTATGCAGTACACTAGCTAATCAACAAACACTCTCTCGGCCCTGGCTGGTAGCACAGTGGATAAGGCGCCGGCCTGCGAACCCAAAGGTCGCAGGTTCGATTCCCCAGCCAGGGCACGTAAGGTTGCAAACCAGGTCTCCAGTCAGGTCTGTGGCTGGAGGCAGGTGAAGAGCAACCATACATTGATGTCTCCCTTCCCCTCTTTCTAAAAATAATGAAATAAAATCTTTAAAAAAACAACTCTCTCCAGAGGTATCTGCATCTCTCACGGGACTTCTGTTTAGGTCAACTACCTTACTTATCAGTGTTAATAGTCCACTTGTGGGCTGAACATGCTACACAAATATGTAACCTGACGTGAGTAGCTCAAGAAATAACTGTAGTGAGCACTTCATGCTCACAGCTCTTAAAGAGTGAAGCGAATTTCCACCCCATCTTATTCCACCCAAAGGCCCACCTGGCCCTGCATCTGTTTTTGCAGAAGTTCACTGGAACACAGCCTGGCCTGCCTGTTGACAGGCCGTCCTGCCTTTCACCCCACAAGCTGGGCAGAGACGAAGGGACCCAAAGCCTGAAATCTTTTCTCTCAGGCCCTCTATAGATTTCTGAGCCCGGATCTAGTCCAGTGCCTTCATTAATGAGGAGAACGCAGTTCACACAGCTCGGGCACTGCGTATTCCACAGCAACGGTTCCAGAAAGCAGCCCCTGAGACCCCAGGAGCCAAGAACTTACGCCACACAATCCCAGTTTCTACAACAGTGTGAACCTCCTCTGCACTAAAATTGCATTACCTCGATCCGTGGTTTCTTTGCTTCTGCTAAAACTTCATCTGCAGCTCGTTTGACTGCAAGGAAAAAAGTCAATAAATGTACAGTTTTGCAATAGGCTCTTGGAAGTTGGGCATAAACGTTCGATGAGACACACCTTGGGTAGAGCGCTGCAGGCCGATCTCCAGCGGGGCACTTCTGTCTATGCTTGCCGACGTCGCTGAGGGTGAAAAAGATTCACAGGAGGTCAACACCTGAACACATACAGTGGACACTGCTACAGGTGAAACATTCAAGACTTGTTCTATTTATACCCGTCACTTCCCTCAGTAAAACTTCAGTTTCAAAGCAGCTTTTCAAATGCACTTTAATATAAAATAAAGACTAACGTGTACCAGAAAACCTATTAGAAGGACAAACTATTTAACTTATAAATTATTGAGATACCCTGACTGAAACTGGTCACTTCAAAGAATAGACTCCAACATCACAACAGGTGTACATGAAAAGTATAGTTAAAAAAAAAAGTATAATTAGTCTGCAAACTAAAGAATCTCGGGTTCGATTCCCAGTCATGGCATAGGTCTGGGTTGCAGGCCAGGTCCCCAGTTAGGGGCGAACGAGAGGCAACCACACATTGAGGCTTCTCTCCCGCTCTTTCTGCCACCCTTCCCCTTTGTCTAAAAATGAGATCTTTTTTTTTTTTTTTTAAAGTATAGTTAATCATAAATACGTAAACATACATACATGAGGGACAGTTTATTTTTTCAGTTCGCACTCAGTTTGTAATGCAATGTTTGGTTATTTGTAACTGATAAAAAGTTACTTTCAAATTAAACCATTTTTGCAGCCCTGGCTGGTGGAACAGGGGATAAGGTGCCGGCCTGTGAACCCAAAGGTCGCTGGTTCAATTCCCAGCCAGGGCACATAACCAGGTTGCAAGCTGGGTCTCCAGCCAGGTCCCCAGCTGGAGGCAGGTGAAAGGCAATTATACATTGATGTTTCTCTCTAAACATCAATGCCTCTCTCCCTTCCCCTTTCTCTAAAAACAATAAATAAAATCTTTTAAAATAAATAAAAAATTAAATAAAACCATTTTTGAGTGTTCAAAATGATGAAAAGTTAATGAAGGCCATGTTCCTGTCACCATCCACCTAGTTCTCACTACACCTTGAGTAACTACTTCTAGTCTCTTGTGTATCTTTCTAGAGTTCCTTTCTGTATATACAGAAAATACAAATTATACTTTTATTTTCCATTTTTTACACAAAAGACAGTACACCATATGCAACTGTTCTGGAAAGAAAAACCATTTATTCTAAAGCCCTGTCCCCAAACTAGCCTATTTATCTGGCTTACCTGAAATATGAAATAGCTGATTAAAAACCTAAGACTCCACACCAGGTCTTCAAAGCAAAATAGAAATGTTTTTAGCAAGTGCACCACCATATGGTGCAAAAGGGGAAAAAAGCTTTGCCTACCCTCCCCATCCTCTCCTCCAAGTCAGGGTCCCTCCACAGGGCTTCCCTGGCCTCTGTGCCTCTCCTGGCTCTACCCTGAACGCTCTAGCACGGGCAGGACAGAGAGCTCGCGCTTCCTACGGCCTGCAGCGTTCGGCGCTCCACCCTTCAGAACCAGCTCCAGTTCTGAGGGCCCGCTGACAGCTCCGTGAGGACAGCAGTCTTTCTGTCACACGAGGCCCTGACACCCAATCTTCCTGTCCATGCCAGGGGGTACTGGGAGCAAGGCAGACAGGCCTTCAAGGTAATGAACTCACCCCAGGAAAGCTGGGCCAAACAGCTGCACACTATACATTTGTTCTTGCTCTGTACATGGAAATGGCCACTGCCCACTTACTCAGCTGTTTTAAGTGCTGGCTATTTAACTGTCTGACCCTTAGACTTTACCCTTTAGCAAGGAAGACAGGTATTATGTAAGCAAACAAATAAATGCATAATTCCAGAGCCATGAAGGGCTCCCATGGGAAACGCAACACAGGCGACGCTATGGTGGAAAGCGGCGTTACATCACACCCGGCAGTGGTCAGCCAGGTCCTCCCTGACGGAACATCACCTGGGTGCAGAACTGAGTGAAGTGGTCCAAAGGGAGCTGTGTAGCAATGTGAAGAAAGAGAGCACAGCAACGGCCCAGGGTCTAGGGGCAGAACAGGTACAAGACCCACTAAGCTTGGGCTGCCACGAGCAAGGGAGCCTGGCAGACAGGAGGTCAGAGAGCCAAGCAGAATCGAGACCTGCAGGCCAAGTAAGCCTGATGGGAAGCCACGGGACGGCCCTGAGCAGGCGAGTGACGCATCCAGTTCTGCGCTTTTTCAAAGGCAGGTGGAGGGGACGCTGTAGAAAATACCGGGATGGGGACCCGAGGGAGGGCCACACTGGAGCTGGAAGCGGCAGGGAGGAGCAGGGTGGGATGAGACGGGTCAGAAGCTGTCCAACTTTCCCAACACCTCGACTTGTGAAGCTTTCGCAGCTGCGTGCAAGGGAGAAGGCCAAGGTGTCCGGGGCTTTGGCTGCGACACTCCAAGGGTGGGAAACCATTTACTCAGATGGGAACACTGGGAATAAACCTGCAGTTTTTGTTTTGTGTCTAGGGTAGGGAGGAGGGGGGGTGTTTCTGAACACACTCAATTCCAGCCACCTGTTAAATCCCCGTGGGAAGATGCTGGGGCAACTTCCTAAGTCTGAGCACAAACAGGTCGGCACAGGTCGGCACTGGAGGGAAGGAAGGACACAAAACAAAGAGAGAGGTGGCCAACAGAGAAAGACACCCAGAAGCGCCCCAGCTGCCGAGAGAAGGCCCTCCAGGAGGGATGCATGCAGGGCCCGTGCTGCTGGGAGCGCAGGCCAGCTGCAGGTGCCAGAGCAAGTGTCGGCCCGCCTCAATCGGCGCTGACCTCCGGGGAGGATCTCAGCGGGAGGGTGAGGGAAGAGGCCAGACTGGGAGTGGACTCGGAGAGAAGCAAGGTACAGCGGCCCCTGCAACACCATGCGACTCTCGCACAGAACCCTGCAACACAGAGAAGGCACGTGGAGGCACTGACAGCAGGAGTGTGGGGTCAGTTTCCCAGGGAGAGCTGTGTGTGTTCCACAGGGAATGATGCAGAAGAGAAAACTGACAACACAAGGGAAGACACAACCTCTGGAGAGTGGGAAAGCAGAAGGAATCTGCACAAAGACGGTGCACCGGGCCTGGGCAGCCGGGACATTGGGTCCTGCGCACAGGAGGGGAAGGAGGGCAGGCGGACATGGGGAGGCCGGCCGGCTCACTTACTTCACGGAGACAAAAAGAAACAAGGTCTACCTAGGAGGGATAGCGATGTGCTTGGGGAAGGGGCAGCAGGGGACTAAATGGGAATGGAGGAAAAACACAAAAAAGATGAACTCATAGGGGGAAAAAAAAAGAGGGACAGCAATATAAAAAATTACTCACATGCTTCACCATTGAGATATCCCAGCAGATCTTTTCGGTCAGGTCTTCTAACCACAGGAATATTTTCAGTCTGAAACCAAAAAACTTAATTTAGATAACAAATCAGTAACAATTATAAGAAACTTGATATAAATATTACTTAATATCTGAATTTTATTCCTAAGTATCTTGATAACGTTTATTGAGAATATTTTTGGAAAATGACTAGGCTAACAGAACCTAATAGAAACCTATAAAACTTTAAAGCATTTTAATTTTTGATAACACTACTCTTGAAATTTAATTATGAAATAAAAGTGAGAGTTATTAGAAACAGCCCTGGCTGATGGCTCAATGGATAAGGCACCGGCCTGAGAACCCAAAGGTTGCTAGTTTGTTTCCCCAGCCAGGGCACAGAACCAGGTTGCAAGCCATGACTCCAGCCAGGTCCCCAGCTGGAGGCAGGTGAAAGAAAACTACACATGGATGTCTCTCTCCCTCTCTGCCTCTCTCCCTTTCCCTTTCTCTAAGAATAATAAATACAATCTTAAAAAATAAATAAACAATGACTCTATAAGGTATCAATTTGAATCTTTCTGGTTCTCTTGGCTTACTCTAAGTATTTTTTAATTTTATTCATGATCATTTGTTTATTATTTGAGGCAAATCTCTTTAGTCCTAGTGCTTGCTCATGTTATGCAATATTTCTAAGGCACTGGTTTTCACATATAAGCCAGCCCTCCTTGAAATATTCTATGTAAACACTTCCCAATAAACCAACAGCCACTAAGACTCAGTTTTCATAACTAACAACAGATATGTGTTGTTTTGGCATGGGCAGAAAATTTAGACAATAAGAAAATGTTAATTATGCTTGTTCACTTTTATACATTATGTATTTCCTTTTCATCCTTCAGTACGTAGAAATTCTGTGTGCAAGGGAAAAAGTAAAAAAAGTGAAATCTTGAAAATGTGTCTATTTTGGTTAAATGGATAATTTTCTTTAACTTCCTACATTACCAATTTATAAAGAGTTGAGCAAGCAAAACAAATAAAACTACATTTTATGCAGCAAATCATCTATGGGCCATGAACTCCATAAATCCTGTAATTACCACAATTTCTACACCATTTTTATAATGTAAATAAACAAGGGAGGACAGGAAAAACTGGCGGCTGCAGGATTTTAAAGCTAAATCCCTTTGCCACTATGTATACCAAACGCTGGAGTAACAAGAGCCCTGAGTACCTCGCCTAACACCGCACGCTGACTTGGCTCCGCTGCCCGGGGCGTTCTGCACAGTCCTGCGTGGTAAGAGAGGGGCTACTGGCCAGAGGGCCGTTTCAAAACAGTCCCCTCGGAAGTAAGAGCAAATGACGCAGGGGTGTTCGGAGAAAAATGTAGAAGCCTAGAATTTTAGAATCCTGTCCTTTTGATCTGTCAAGTAGCTGAGAAAAACAAGAACTAAATCTTAGGTGACCAAGGATGTTAAGGGCATCAGCTATCAGCTACATGCTACTACCATTCCTCAAAAAGCGTCATTTCTAAATCTATACCAGGTGCTGGAGCAACCTGATTACCCTGAAGCGCCTGGATCTACCCAACAACGCATGCTAACTACTGCCTAGCTCAGTTCTGAAGGTCTCATGTGAGGCACCACAGCCTGAGGGGCTGCATTTTGTCCCCTTCAGACCCCAAACCCTAGCAGTTTCACCCTCTGCATTATTTTTTCCAATACAGACTTAACATTAACCATGTACGCCTTGTTCAGAAAAGCAGTATTCAAACAGTGAAATGCAGAAATCAGGTAAAACGGAAAATAAACTTATGAATAGTTTGAACAGTTTGATTTAAAATTATTTTAAAAAGTTGCCTATTATCCTTCTTTCTCATGTCAAAGTTTTCTTGAGATTAAACTAGATTCCTGAATATCAGGGTTCTTTCACATACACATAAATTGTTAAAAGCATCCGTACAAACAGTCTTAAAACTTTTGTTGTTGTAAACACCACCCACACTTTACGTAAAAAAAAAAAGTCTGTGTAAATCACAGTAATATAATCATGACCCAACAGGTCATTTTAATACAAACATTTCCTCTTTTGATCTGAAACCCGTGAGGGAAGTTATCCATGCCAAATGAGATCTACAATCAATAAAATAAACAAAGTCAAAGTGGGCTCTACTTACGGCTGCACGTCGAACGTAAACAGGATGAGAAAGGTGCACATTGTTAAGCAGAAATAAGATAGAATCCAACGTGTAATACTCCCTAGGTTGGCCTTCTTTTCCAGTCCTGAAAAAAATACAACCGTTTTACTCACAATTCTAATTCAATTCTTCGAGCTCAATTCCATGTATCGATTCACCTAGGCCTATCTGGTCTCCAACAGTGGGTCGAACGCAGCCAATGAAAACGCACAAAGTGCCCTGACCACCGGGCATTGTCCTGCAAAGCGGAAGGTCACCAGGTGGGTCCCAGGTCCAGATGCATAAGGGATCCATGTTTCTCTTCCTCTCTTTTGCCTTCCCTTCCCATCTCTCAAAATAAGTACAATACTTTTTAAGAAAACATACACAAAATAGGAAGCCTAACAAGTGGAACTGTCAGCAGCAAAAGAGGCAGGGAAAGCAGACCATGACAAAAAGCAGTTAGTCGGGAAAGCACACAAAAGTTATACCCTAAGCCCCTATACACTTTTTAGAATTTGGCCCAAATTAGGTTCTGGGCGCTGTCAATAAAGAAACCTAATCAGTAACCCACTGGAAAGCCTCCCTGTGAGGAAAGAATGACACTGATCAGAAGCAAGACTACTGTGGGGGCTGAACTTACAAGAAAGGGATGCTACTAGTCTTCCAAGTCACATTCTCACCGTAAACACACAATGCATCTCAGAGGCATAATTCTTGTGACATCCTCACACTGAGCCAGAGAGGTAGAGCGAGATGAATTCTACCTGTGAGCACACAATGGCACCTGACCCGAGGCAGCCCTTCGACCTCAGCAGTGCGGGGGGCCAGCCCCACCCTTCCTACCACTCTCCCCGCCTAGAACCTCACAATACACCCTCACTTTCTAGCCTCTCTTTCCACTTTCCCTCTGAGCTGATGTATTTCAAACCACACATCACCGTCAATTGCCACACTATGAAAATCCAGTCCCCGGGTAACAACAGGGACCACTTTATGGTAGAGAAAAGCAAACTACCAGCCCTGGCTGGTGCAGCTCAGTGGACTGAGCACCAGCCTGAGAACCAAACGGTCTCGGGTTCAATTCCCAGTCAGGGCACAGGCCTGGGTTGCAGGCCAGGTCCCCAGCAGAGGTGACCCCACATCCATGTCTCGCTCCCTCCCTTTCCCCCACCTTTCCCCTCTCTGAAAATAAATAAAATCTTTTTAAAAGGAAAAGAATAAAAGGAACGCAGACTACCAGAATGCAGCAATGCAGGAAGGTATCATCATTTAACGCTACGAACATGCACATATTTACGTGTGCACAGGAAAATGCGTCTACTGGTGGGACTCGCTGTCCCCCGAGTTTGAAACCTGCTCCCCTACGCTCGCCTCCTCCATGCCGGCCCCCTTGAGTTGCTTTCCAAACGTCTCCTCTTCGGTTCCCTGGACCTGAAAGGCCCAAGTCATCACTTCAAGCGCAGAATCCCTATCCATTCTTTCGAGCCCGTTCCTTCGCTCACTCGCTTATTCAAGCAAATCCTGGAGCGAGTCCACAAGCCCAGCGTCCATCTCCGAAGCCCCCGTTGGGTCGCCTCCGGCGGGCAGATCCAGGTGCTAATAACATTCCTACCTCCCAGCTGGAACCACCCGACAGCCCGAGTAACTCCTAAGCCACCTTTTAAAGAAACATTAAAAACCGGTGACAACGCTGCCTGCGCAAAATTGAAAAGAAAAAATTGTTTTAAAGACAGGAAAACCGGAATACTGTCACTCCATCCGTGTCCTAAAACTACTGGAACCCAACAGCGAAGAACCGAACCCCACTCGCACCTCCCTGGCTCTCTCTCCCCGACGGAGCCCCACGGGGCGCACGGCCCCCGCCCGCAGGTCCCGGTTCCGCCCACCAGACGCGTCGCTGAAAGGCGACCCCTCCCCACACCCAACTCGGGCACTTTCTTCCCGACGTAACCTCGGGCGCCCCACGTGCAGCCACGTCCCCAACGCTTCCCTTTATTTGAAGCACTTTTCCCGAACTCCTGCCTCCACCTGCGACGCTCCCGGGGAGCGCGGCCCCTCCCCTCCGCTCGCGACACCCGCCGGGCACCACCCGGCAGCCGGGCGACCGGGCAGGACAGCCGGAACCAGACGGGCGCCGGGGCGCTGGGCGCAGGTAGGTCGGGGGGCCCGGGAAGCCGCCCGCCGCCGCCACACGGAAGGGCTGCCGCGCCCCGCAGCGCCACTTCTGCGCCGGGAAAACTTTCCGCGACCCCGCTTCCCGCACCCGGGGTGCGGGGGGGTCCAGGACCGCGGAGCCCGCGCCCCGCCGCCCCCGGCCCCGCGTACCCCCAGACCACGTAGTTGGTCTTCACGTTCTTGGGCCAGGAGAACTCGCCGAAGATGACCTCGTCCCCCTTCACCACGATCTCCTTCTTCTGGATGTTGTACTGCCGCAGGACGCTGAGCACGTCCGCCATCTTCCGCCCTCGCCGCGCGCCGCGCGCCGCGCGCCGCCCCGCCGCTGCCGCCGCCGCCTCCCGCGCCGCGGCCGCCCCGCCGCCGCCGCCGCTCCAACCGCAGCCCGCTCGCCGCCGCGCTCGCTACGCCAGCGGCGCGGTAGGAGCCGCCCGGCCGCGAGGACCCCACGCCGGAGGCGAGGCCCTGCCGCCGGCTGCCCGCGGAGAACGCCTGACTGCGCGCCCCGCGCCGCGCCGCGCCGCCAGGGGGCGTGCCGCCCGCGCCCCCACCCGGCCTCGTGCCCGGGACGCCGCGCCCACGTACGACGCACGGGCGGGACGCACAGGCCGGAACCCCGGCGGGGCGTACGCGCAGGGAGCGCGCACTGCACGGCCTCTGTCGCCGCCCCCCACGTGGTGCGCTAGGCGGGCGACAGGTGCGCGCGCACCTGCCCGGGGGGGCCCCCCCGCCCGCATCCGCACCCCGAGCGGAGCGCCCCCTGGGAGGTGGTCGTCTAGGCGGGGCTGCGGCCTGGCCAGCGGCCCTGGCTCTCGGGGTGAAGCCGCTCAGAGGCGAGGGGAGGGGTGGGGTGGGGTGGGGAGGGTCCGCCGCGCGCGAACCCCGAGGCCCGCGTAGAGCCGCCATGGGCCCCGGGCTCTGCGCCCCTGGGCAGCCGGGCCCGCGGGGCACGTCACCCAGACGGGACCCTCTCCCGCCATCCCGACGGTGACTTTTCCCCCTGGCCCCGTTCCTCCCCGCCAGCGCTGGCGGCCTCAACTTGAAAGGCGCCCATCTGGCCGCCAGCGGGAAAGTTGGGGAACACGACCTCACTCGCTTCCTTGTTAAGGCGACACTGGGAAGGAGCCAGGACGGCCCTGCGGGGCTGGCGACGACGCACCGTCAGCACAGGATGTCCTGGAATAACCGTTGCTCCTACCAAAAAACGTCACCCCGCCTGCCCCCGCCTGCGTCCTCCTGTGTGAGCAGGCTCCGGGGACTCCAGCCCCTGGTTTCCTCCCCCATCCCAGGGGTGACAGGTGAGGGTCGCTGGCTTGACCACACTCCCAGCCCCCGTGAGCGTGCTGGGTGTGACTGGCTCGGGGAGGCAAGGCCGTCCTGTGCAGGGTGGGTCCCGCCTGGCACCCCCAGGTGCAGCAGGGACAGGCTTGGCACCGTGACCCCGGCCTGGAATACGCGGGTTGGAAAAGAACGCTGCTTGTTCCTGTGACCTTTCTTGCTGCACTGATCGCACCCAGGCTGGGCGACTGCCACTGTCTCTGACCCTCGACGTGCTGGCGTCTCTGGGGATGCGGGAGGGCTCCGCAGGCGCACAGGGACCCCAACCGGGATTCCTGTTGTCCGGCCCCTTACACCCCAGGGACCTTGAACAGCACGGTGTCAGTCAAGGCTCTAGATGGCGGGCAGTCTCTACAGGAGGTAACCCGGGACGGAAACACCCTCTAATGTCAAGGACGGCGGGTGACGGATTCCCCGTGGTCACAGACAGTGGTGTGTGAGGGACAGTCAACTCCGGTTCTTAGACAAGGTGAAAGCCCTCGGCTACTACATCTAGTGAAAGAGTGGACTAAGTCATACCCCTCGGTTGGGATCTTCCACCGACAAAAAGAAAATGCATGGATTTTTGAAACTAGGATCCTGGAAACAAAAATTGAGATAGGCAGGCTTCTTTGAACTTGAAAAGTACACTACAATTGTTGAAAGATATTTTTGTTTGCTTTTTTGTTTGCTTGCTTAACAATAACCCACAACCTTCGAACCAACTTGAAATATATTTTTTATGAACACATTTTGTTTATGGGTAATTAACCTACGAAGACAGCCTCCTGTAAAGTCGGTTTTTTCCTAAGTTTTATAAACAACGATAATTTTTTTTTAATTTGAATAATTATAGAAATAGCTAATTCCGTTTCTTGACCTTTAATATTTAGAGGAGCAATTCTTTTCCCCAATGGCCATTTTGGGACACCTGATCCGAGCTGAGACGTTATTCTAAATCTGGAGCCTAAACTGAGAAAAAGCAAAATTAACAATAGTTGTTAGAGCAGACAAAAGCTAAGTTACACTCGCTGGTATGGCTCGGTTGGTTGGGTATCATTCCGCAAGTCAAAAGGTTGTGAATTCCGTTTCCAATCAGAGCACGTGCCTCGGCTGGTCTGTCCCCAGTCAGGGAACATGCAATTCTCTCACGTCGCTGTTTCTCTCCCTGCCTTTCCCCCTTACCCTCTCTCTGGAATCAATTTTTTAAAAAAGGAATTTATAAAGTAAGTCAAGAAATATTTAGAGGCAATGTACACACACACAAGAGTTATTATGGCTGATTTAAAGAATAGCTGGGGCCCTTGACGATTTTGCCTGGTCATACAATTAAAAGGCCAGCCTCATCCACCTTCAAAGTATGGACATGAAGGGGGCGTGTCTCCTACTTTAAATTAAAAATTCCCTTGTACACAGACAATTTCCTCATGAGGGTTTTTTATTTTGTCCTAAAACACCTCCTAAGTAAACAAGCCTGTTCTTGTCAAAAAGAGCCCAAGTGGCCATTTTTGTGGTTCTCAGTTGTCCCCGGTCATTGTGCTGTTACAGAGGTGAGCAAGCACGTCAACGTAGTGTAAAAGTGCGGGGCACAGGGCCGTGGCACGCAGGCGGCCCTAGGAAAGCAGCGGTGTTCCTGAAACGGGGTGCTGGTGAAACCTCCCATCTCTGGAAGGCGGCCGGAGGCTAACGGCCCACAAACACAGGTTGGGCAAAACTCCCGCTTTTAGGCAGATGAAGTTAAACAACAGGAATGCAAAGACAAGACTAAAGGGGATGTCTATCTAGTTTTAAAGTGGGGATTCCAGGCAAAGTTACTTCAAAAGCGACCTCTGGATCCAGCTCAAGCATAGACTTACAGGGTCTCTGCCTGACCTCTTCCGATAGACTTTTCCTCTAACAAACTGACACACAGGTGGCAGGAGAGAAATGCTAAAAGGCTAGAAAACATCATCATCTGGTCAGATAACAGAAGGGTCCCTGGAAACTTCTTCCTAAGAGAAAATAAGGTCATAGCCAATGCTGAAAGACTTGGACAAAATGTCAGAGCTCAATTCAGCATCAGCCTACTTCCTCGCTCCAGGTATGACAGCCTTACGCATAAAGAGACACGAGATGTCAGCTGTCCGAAGGAGAGAGTCAAGGGCCTCCATCTGGGGTAGTGGGGTGTCTGCTGAATCTTGATGGCAACTTCATTTCTGACAATGACCTTGGAACAGAGCCCCCAGGGACACTGTGGAGAGAGCCGTACCCATCATTACATCAGAGGTAGAGAATCGGGAATGCAACTCCCCCAGTTTTTGAAATGCCACTGACATTTCTCAGTCTGCAATCTGGACCAGATAAGGTTACTCAATTATGCATATGGACTTAAACTCATCTGCCTCTTAAATTTAACAGACACATACTTTTGGTCTTCTGCATCAATAGTTGAAACTTTATATTAAGTGAATTTCTGGTCTCAAGTATGATTATATCTACCAGTGAAGCTGAAAATAACCATTGCTTTTGAATTCATAAAAAAAGAATAAAAATGCAAGGTTGACCTCCTCTTAACAAGAGAAAATGAACAAGGCAAAGCAATGCTGAACTCTACAGAAAACGGCAAAAACAACAGCTCCAAAATGCAAAGGTCAGGAAACATTGATCACTGCATGCTGTTTGTTCAACACCACGTGGCACTTCGAGTTATTAATTTGTCTAGTCCAAGGCTTACAGACCACTCCAGAGTGTGAAAAAAAATAATTTGCTCACACTTCAAAAGAAGGCATATTTTCTGCTTTTGTCATCCAATCTATTGACCTAGAGGCTTACAGACACATGTTTTTATGGCTATGGAAATGATATATACATTCATGGAAGGAAGTGCTTACAAGAAAGTAAAAGCAAATACTTTGGTTAGAACATATGGGATGCTAATTCTTGAGTGAATTGAATAAAGTTACCACATTCTTTAACAGGAGTTTCCCTAATGAATAGCATTATCTTTTATCTCTTTCAGAAATATAGCCAGAGAACACTTGGTTCAGGAATATCCTAATTCTTCCGTAAGGTATAAAATACTCTCTCCCGTCCCCTGTTCGCTGAACTCAAAGCATCTTTTAGTTTGATGTTTAAATTTTCTGAAGAAATCGTTAACCATTTCCATTTTTACTATGCAGCTGGATATTATAATCTAACAATAGTATTTCCTTATCTATTTCATTCTTAAATTAGGAACCTGAATGATGTGCCTTCCAAGTATAAGAACTTCAAATAACATATGACAACTCCATTTGTTACAGTTTGTAATCCCTGGGTTTGTATAGAAACACTAGCTAGGTCCTGTGATATATACATAAAAATAAATATTTGCTCCTGGTTTGGTTTGGTTCTTGGCACAGAGCTCCTAAAACCCTTGGAATTTCCTGAGTGGTTGAAGCCTCCTGTTATTCAGAACAAGTTCCTTTCCGGTGGCCTGACGTGATGTTAATGAGGTGATTCCTGGAGAATCTTTATTTACTTTCAAGGCAGTGGCTAGCTGTGCTTAATGGTCGGACTTTCAACACCCCGCACCCACCCCGGAAGCAAGTCTGGGGAGAAGAGGGGGCTGGAGGCTGAGTTCTTGCCATTGATTTCCTGGATCATGCCTATGAAATGAAACTTGGACGAAAACTCTTGAATGACAAGGTTTGGGGCAGCATCTGGTTGGTAAAACCAATGGAGGGTGTTCCCCCAACCTTCCCTATGCATCTCTTCTATTGTGAGCTTTCCCAGCAAATTATTGAACCTGAGGGAGGTCATAGGAACACCTAAATAGGGTCGTCGTCCCTGCAGAACTGCAAGCAGCCAGGACACCCCATTTGTGGCCGGTGTCCGAAGTCGGCGCTGAGCTGATTTGTAGAATGCCCAGGTGATGTCTGAGCATTGGGAAACGTGTTTGGAAAAGCAGCATTCCTTCTCAAGCATTTTTGTGAAATGACAACCTTTGTTCTTGTAGAAAGAGAAAGCTGATAATCTCGGAATGCTCACAATGCCTACCAGCAGCCGTTTACACTAATGGGATTTTAATTACAGCTGCAGTACCTCTGGGGGAAACGAGGGGGAGACACTGTCCAGTCTAAGGCAAAGTCTGGGCCCAATTAATTTGTTTTTACCTTTTCAAACGGGGCTTCACCAGCGGTGCCAGAGGGAAAACTCCGACGTGTCTTTATGAACCATGAATTTCATATCAGGTTCACAAAATTGGGGAAGAGACAGAGGGTCTCTCTTATGGGCAGGAACGCCGTCTGCGACTGTGCCTGCAGCCCTGACTGACGTGGGAGAGGAGGAACCAAAAGAGCAAAACGGAAACAACAAAAGCGTAATGCAAGATTCAGAGTTTTAGCAAGATACAGACTTTAATGAAACATCAGGCTTTGTCTAGGCAGCTTTAAGTTTTGTGGGGTGAAAATATGGTAAGCTGACAATGCCCCCCCCCCACCCCCCTATATTTCAGTCAGATCCCTGGACCATGTAAGTGTTACCTTACCGGGAAAACTGAGTCTCAGCTGATAGGCGTCAGTTCGGTTTAGGGCTTTGAGGAGCCCGTTCTGGATTTTCCAGGTGGGTCCTAAATCCGGTCGACAAGCATCCTCATTCATCCAAGACAAGCAGGAGAAGGTCCTGTGAAGACAAA
The DNA here is from genome assembly GCA_004026585.1 of Noctilio leporinus. Classification (NCBI taxonomy): domain Eukaryota; kingdom Metazoa; phylum Chordata; class Mammalia; order Chiroptera; family Noctilionidae; genus Noctilio; species Noctilio leporinus. The sequence goes on from PVIW01005051.1 coordinate 87,655, forward strand.
GCGGAGGCTGAAGAGATGTGACAGCAGGTCAAAAAACCCAGGGAACAACTGGCGCCACCAAAGGTGGAGAGGAAGGAAAGGAATCCTCCCATGGGGCAGCCTCTGGGAGGGGACTAGGTGCTTTTCCAGATTTTTGCATTTCCAGTGTGCAGAGCTGGGCGGGAAGACATCTGTGGTCTCTTAAGTTCCTTGGTAAAGACAGCAGCCCCAGGAAAGTAATACAGTAACTGACCCTTGAGGGCTCACAACTGGGCTCTTTTTCTTTTTTCCTATCTCCTTTTTTTAATTTATCATTTTTAGAGAGAGGGGAAGGGAGGGAGGAAGAAAGGGACAGAAACATCAATGTATGGTTGCCTTTCACTTGCCTCCAGCTGGGGACCTGGCTGGAGACCTGGCTTGAAACCTGGGTATGTGCCCTAGCTGGGAATTGAAACCAATGACCTTTGGGTTCGTAGGGCGGCGCCTTATCCACTGAGCCACCAGCCAGGGCTTGGGCTCTTTTTTTGAAGTTTCTTTGGAGGATGAATTTGATGCTTCTCAGAGGCTTCCTATGCATAAGTCTGTTCTTGGCGTCAGCGTACACATGTGAACTTTGACAATTCAAACAATAAAATAACAAGTTTAGGGCAAAAAAAGGTAAAGGTATGTCAATTCGTTTCAATATTACCATGTTAAGTCACAAAAAAATTATAGATTTCATGAGGGTGTAGTTATCAATACATTCTTGATCTACCTATACTGGCCATCCCCCACTATGTTCACAACATACATGTGAACGAACAGCTCACAGTTCTTAACATGCCATTGTAGACATCACTGACCAAAAATCATCACCTCTGTTACTACCCAAGCACAAAAATCGAAAATTGTAGTATGTTTAGTCTACACAACATTTTTGTCTGCCATACTTTCATTGTGGGGTTCCCTTTAAAAAAAAAAAAAAAATGTCCAATCAATTCTGCACTTAATATAGGCCACCCCTACTATATTAAAATTATGACATGTTTTACCTCATAATAGCCTTTATTTTGTAAAACAATGAGGCGAATAAGGTAATAGTCTACTTCAAAGGTAACAAAATACAGTAAATTTCCCAAATAGCTATCTTTTGATAAAAACAAAACCCCACAACATGATAACTAATATATCTTAGTTTTTCAAGTTAATTTTGGATGTATGCAGAATGACTGACTTCACACATTTTGAGGTATTTATTTTTGTAGGTAACTTCACCCTTTTATTCAGCCATGAAGCATAGCCCAATAGAAAAAGTATAAAAAGAACTGTCAGAAACAGAAGTTCTAATTTGGTAACTTGGTAACATGAATCTTAAACTTAGCTAGTTGGGCATAATGGAGTGAAAAAACATCTGGATTATGTTAGTAATTATTCCAAATTTTAGGCATGCCATTCAATCTTTGACTATGCACTGGATTTCCACATCCTCAGTAAACAAAAATAAAGGGCTGCCCACCTCATATTTTGAAGCCACCCACCGAGGACTATTAGTACCGTCGCTGGGTAGCGGGTGTTGTCATTAGAAGCACTGGCCTATATTCAAAGCCATGGTGACACACCTTTGGGCTCTTTAAATTTTATTTTCGAATTTCACTTTTATTTTGAATTCTTTGGAATGAACATTCTACATTGGAATACACTTTTTTCTTTTAATTGTGAATGTAAAATCCAACGTTCCCAAGACAGCTATGGGTTCCTGATCACTGAGCTCATTTTATTTATTTTATTTTTAAAAATTTACTTATTTTTAAAGGTTTTACTTATTATTTTTAGAGAGAAGGGAAAGGAGAGAGGCAGAGAGAGAGAGAGACATCCATGTATGGTTGCCTTTCACCTGCCTCCAGCTACAGACCTGGCTTGCAACCTGGTTATGTGCCCTGGCTGGGAATCGAACCAGTGACCTTTGGGTTCACTGGCCTCATTTTAACTCGGACCTACTTAAACCCCAGACCTGTCCACAGAGAGAGTGACCACACTGTCATCCCCAGGTAAACTTCCCAGGCACTCGGACTCTTCAGAGCAGTCATTGTTTTCCTTCTCTGCTTGGCCAGCATGTTGGCCACAATCCCACGCACCGTCCACTCGCGCCTGGGAGCCTGACGACTTGCGACCACAACCCCGAAACAGGTGGGCGGCCTGGGCAGGGCTTGGGGACCCGCCCACAGGTGAGACGCGAGAGGCGGGACGGCAATCGGGCGAGGTACTCGGCCCGACTCCAGGCTCCGGGCGGCCTCTCAGTGGCCACTGTGCACGCAGAGCCTTGCCGGGCACGGAGGCGGAGCCGGCCCGTGGGGGCGGGGCCGCGCGGGGAGGGCGGGGCCTACGGCGGAGACGGTCCGGGCCGAGAGCTCCCACTCCGGGGTCCGCAGCGGCCGGCCGGCGCTTGGACCATGATCTGGGCCCGCGCGGCCCTCGTGGGGACGCGGCTCGCCCGAAGCGGGAGCGGCGCGGCCTGGAGGTACGGGGCGCGGCGGGCAGGGTGGGCTCAGGCGGCGCGGAGGCCTCGCCCCTCTTCTCCCGGCGCCTCGAGGACCCGGAGGCCCCTCCGGCCGACCCGAACGACTGAACGAGCATCAGAATACCTGACCCGTGTCCATCTGGCCTCCCCACCCCGCACCCTTCGGTAGCCAGACAAAACACAAGATGCCCCAGCGGCTCGGGACTTCGGACACAGCGAATAATGGTTGAGTCTAAGGCTGCCCGCAATGCTGCCCGGGACTTGCTCGGCCAGTTCCTTGCTCAGCTTGAGGCTGCACCGTCAGGGTGCGCTGTGCGGTCCCAGCTGCCGACGCTGCCGGAAGCGGAGGGGGCGCTCCTGCCGCCCGGCGCCCTCCCAGGCTGGGGACTGACACGGGCTGGCGCCCCCGGCTGCGAGGAGGGCGGTGCTTGCCCTGCGCGGTCCTGGGGTCTCCCCGCCCCTTGCTCCGGTAGCCTTGACCAGTGTCGCAGGGCTCTGGGGACTCGGGACCTTTCTGTGCCAAGCTAGCAAGATGCTGGTGTCCCGCCGAGACTGACTGGTCTTTGAGGCCCCCAAAGCTCTGTTTCCAATTATATGCATTTCTAGGGCATTTAGCCGTTTACCAGTTTGCCTGCTTAGCACATTGTACGCACTCGATGCAGGTGGCGGGACTAGGAACGGGACTCTGCACTTCCTACGTCCCTTTCCTGAACTGGTGGTCACATTTCAGCTCACCTAGAAAGTCGGCGCAGGGCCCGGTTGGGAAACTCGGTTCGCAGGGAAGGCGCGCGGTTCACTACGCATCGCCCGCCCGCCCGCTCGCCCACCCACGTGCTCTTTCCTCCACCCAACAAGCCCTCAGGAAGGAGCCGCTTTTGGGGGGCGGGGGGGGGGGCGGGGAATGAATATCAGCGGAAGGGGTTTAGGTACCCCAAATAAATGCTGGCCTTGAGATGAAAAAACTTTTTTTAAAGGATTCTATTCATTATTTTCAGAGAGAAGGGCAGGGAGGGAGGGAGGGAGAAAGGGAGAGAAACCTCATTGTATGGTTGCTTTTCACCTGCCTTCAGCTATGGACCTGGCTTGCAACCTGGTTATGTGCCCGGGCTGGGAATTGAACCAGTGACCTTTGGGTTCGCACGCCAGTGCTCAAATCTACTGAGTCACACCAGCCACAGCCTAAACAATTTTTTAGTGAACATTTTGCTGTTACAATGAATGCCATGTGCTGCAGTCTCCTAAGAGCTAGGTTTCAGGTGATAATGAGTCCCTGTAATCAGGAAATAATAATAAAAATCAAACATTACTGAACATTTACTATGTTCAAGCACTGTCTTCTTGCTGGGTAACAATTCATTTAATCTTCACAAAACCCTCTGAGGTGGGAGTGAACACTGTTCCCAGTTATGGTTGAGGTACCTTAATTTCCTTAATTTTTTTTCACTTTTAAAAGCAATGTATTTTTCCTTTTTAAAATTAAAAAAAAATTGAGATATTAGTTAATATTATATTTCAAGATATTATAATTATATATCTCTAAAACCTTTTTTTTTTTTTTACAATTTTATTTCATTATTTTTAGAAAGAGGGGAAGGGAGAGAAGCAGAGAGGGAGAGAGACATCAATGTATGGTTGAGTTTCACCTGCCTCCAGCCACAGACCTGACTGGAGACCTGGTTTGCAACCTGGTTATGTGCCCTGGCTGGGGAATCGAACCTGCAACCTTTGGGTTCGCAGGCCAGCACCTTATCCACTGTGCTACCAGCCAGGTAAAACCTTTGAATCTTTCTGTTTCACAGTATCCATGGAGTTTTGACATGTTTTAAGAAGAAAATAGAATATATATATATATATATATATATATATATATATCTCCATATCCCTTTTGGTTTTAGTAAACAAACTGGTATTTTATATTGATAATAAGTAAAACCTTTTTTTCCTGTTTCTCAAGTTTAGATACATATTTGCATGTTAAGTTTGCTTCAGATGCATCTCATCAGATATATTACCGTTACTGTTTAATAAACCGCTACCTTCAACAATTCCTTTCAGGATGGGGAGCAGCACGTCATCGTCCTGGGGGAGGCCGGCAGCTACTCCTGCAAGTCAGATCCAAGTGAGTGACGTGGGAAGTTGGGGAGCAGCACAGTCCTGTGTGGAGAAAAGATTGCGTCTCACACCTGCACATGCTTACTCAATATCTAGACTTAACGCAGTTCAGCAACTGAACTACTAAATCATTATATATATAATATAGTGTATAACATACATACATGTATTAAAATAATCTCAGCTGTTAAAATAATCCTCGTGACAAAATGTTCTCCATCATTTGGTACTCAGAACTGATGAGACTCATTCTTTTCTTTTTAAAGATTTTATTATTTTCAGAGAGAGGAGGAGGGAGAGAGACATCAATGCATGGTTGCCTTTCACCTGCCTCCAGCAGGGGACCTGACTTGCAACATGGTTATGTGCCCTGGCTGGGAATCGAACCAGCAGCCTATGGGTTCGTGGGCTGGCAGCTCATGCAATGTGCCACCAGCCAGGCAATGGTCCTTTTCCATTGCCTTTCCATGCCAACACTCTCCGTCCATTACGTCCTTTTTTCCACTTAATGGTCACAGATGAGAACGAGGTGGTGGAGAGGCTTAGTCTGAGCCCCGAATCAATTGTGAGACCGCAGAATTCCTACCCTTTCCACTGCATCATTCTTTCCCAAAGGTAACATCTGACGTTAAAATTACTTTGTTCTTTTACTTCAGGAAACCATTGCTGACAATTGTGTGGTGATTTTCTCAAAAACATCTTGTTCTTACTGTACAATGGCAAAAAAGCTTTTCCAAGACATAGACGTTAACTACAAAGTGGTGGAATTGGACATGCTTGAATACGGAAGCCAGTTTCAAGATGCCCTTTACAAGATGACTGGAGAAAGAACCGTGAGTTCTTCTCGGGGGTTTTCCTCTCAAGTAGGCGGCGACCTGGGAGGGGTGCTCACCCTGTTAGAAAATGGGGCCTGGATGATTTTCTGAGAATCTGACACTGATAAAGAAATGGCGGACCCAGGCAATAGGTCCATAGGATAGAATCAGTAGTCAACTGGTTTTATTTTTATTATTGCTGAGTATGTGCACTTGTGTGTGCTTGACTGGACCAGCAGGGTGTGGGGAAGTCATGAGAGCTTGTCTGTGAACTTTCCTGGTCCTCCCAGAGCTCCCAACCCCACTGCGACATCACAGACCAGGCCAACTTCAGTGGCTACTCCAGTAGCTCCATGTTCTTAGGTTCTTGAAATTGGTCATTTTCATATAATGCAGGCATTATTAAAAAATGGCACAGGGTAGGCATTTCCTTTCTTAACGTTCATGGAAGGAATGCATAGTGCACCCTTACCCTTTGGTAAACAACTGTAGGAAACTCAAATATTATTGGTAACTGGAGGCTGTCAGTTTACCTTTTGTACAACCCAGCGATCAGAAAGGGCTTGGAGCGCCCGAATCCTGGAGTGGTACCCCAGCTCCATTGTTCATCACGGCTGTGATCTTGGACAGTGCCTACGCCTCATTTCTCTCCAAAATAAGTCTAAAAACTGCCCCTAACCCAGGGGCAGAAAGATTGAAATTGGTGATTCCATGGGAGAACTTGCCCAGTGGGGTGCCTGAACCATGACAGTATCCAGACTGGGAGCGTCTGTCATCCTGGCGCAGAATGGTCCTCTACTGCGACCCTAGTGACACCAATCTCATTTATCCAACAGGTACCAAGGATATTTGTCAATGGAACATTTATTGGAGGTGCCACCGACACCCACAGGCTTCACCAAGAAGGGAAGTTGCTCCCGCTGGTTCATCAGTGTTATTTAAAAAAAAGTAAGAAGAGTTTCAGTGGTAGTGTTTGAAGATGTTTATATGTGTGAACTGTCATCATGAAAAAGTTGTACAAATAATGAATAATAAATCACTACAGAAAGCTCATCATCTGGTTTGCCAATTTTTGAGGAAAAGATGTTTTTTTTAGGAATTTATACACAAGTTTTATGAATTTGGGATTCTTTCTTATGTATACTGTTCAGAAGGATTTAACTCCTTACCTTTTATGGCTTTCAGTGGTGAGGACTGATGTGTGATTTGTGCCTCAAACCTAAGGTTCTCTCATGTAACACAGCTGTGAACTGGTCCTACACCGGGACAAGCCTTCAGGTACTTCTGCGGTCACAGAGTGACACCAAATTGGCAGGACGGACGGAAGCTTCCTTCAGAGAAGCCCCACTATTCCTTTACTCAGCAGTTCAGAGCAGCAGCGTCCCTGCTGCACGGAGACAGGCGGCAGGTCCAAAGCGGGGCCACATGCCGACCTCGCCCCTCACCTAAGCGCAGGCCCAGCCTCGGGATCAAAGGGTGACGGGTGCACCTGATGGACCCCGACTCCCCACTCCTGCCTATAGGAAAACCCTGTGCAGCTCACAGGGAAGAGCATGGTGCAGCCTCGGGCGCCGATGAACCGGAGTTCGGTCAGCGCCTAAGCAGCTCCCCGCACGAGCACAGCCACGGGCGGCCAACGGGGGCTGCGGGGACCCTGGGCGGAAAGCGGCTTGAAGAGCGGTGTGGGCTCCCCGGCCCGTGGCCGCAGACGCTGGGAAGGCGGCCTTTGGGCTGTTTCCCTCTGGCGGTAAAGGACACGGGAATGGAACTCGAAGGAACCAAAGTCCGTGAAGCGGCTTTTGGGATACCGACTTTAAGCTGTTTATTAAGGAGCCTCGGAACTTTCTGCTGCCCAGAGGCGTCGGAGAGGAACCGCTCGGGCACAGGGGCGGCTGTCGCTGGGACCGGCCCAGCGTGGGACGGGGAACCCCGGGCAGGCGCCGCTCGCCCGCAGGCTGGACCGGGCACGGGGCTCGGCGGGCACCGCATTCGTCCTTCCCGCGCCAGGGACCCAGGGGTCAGACTGGCCGCCGGGCCCACTGGGTCGCCGAGTTGGGGTTTAAAATAAGGCGGCAGCCGCCGTTCGGGGTCGGACTGGGGCCTGGCGGCGGAGGCCACGTGGGAGGCGAGCAGCGGGGAGACACTGGCCGAGTCCGGGCAGCGACGGGGCTGCGACGCTGTGACCCCAGCGGCGGCGGCAGCAGCGCTGGCCCAGACGTGGGGCTCCTTCGCCGGCCACGTGCTGGGCGCCGTCCCGCGGGGTGGGGGGCGCTGGGGGGAGCGCAGGCGAGCAGCCCCGCCGTCCGAGCACCGCTTTCATCCCGCCGGGGACCCCGCGCCTGAGAGGCACCGGAGGCGACCGCACGGGCCCAGGGCGCCCCCGCCCGCCCCGCCCGCAGGCCGCACCCACCTGCTGCTTCGCCCGCCCCGGGGCCGCACACTCGGGCCACGGAGGCCGGACCGGGCCGCAGCGGGAGAGACCGAGGCCGGGCCGGACCCGACGGGCCTTCTCCGCGCTGCAGGGCGCGGCCGCCCTTCCGTTCTCTCTGCGGTTCCCACGGCTGTTCTGTGGCGGAGCGCAGGTGACCGCGGCCACGTGTGGCCCGGCTGCGGGCCCCGGGCTCGGGCTGCGGCCCGGCCGGCTGAAGACGCCGCACGTCGCACCCGCATGACGCACACGGTTCTGGAGCCGCAGGCCCAGGGCCGAGGCGCCGCTGGCAGCTGATGCAGGCACTTCCCGCTGCTTCATGCTGCGCAGAGGGCGACCCGGCTCGGTGTGGGCGGGGCGCGGGCGGGGAGCAAGGGGGGGGGGGGGCAGGGGGCAGAGGGCAGGGGGCAGGGGGCAGGGGGCAAGGGGCAGAGGGCAAAGGGCCGAGGCCGAGCTCCAGCTTCCCTCGCAGGTGTACGAGGGCAGAGCCCCAGCGCCCTGCGCCCAGCCCGCTCCCTGCCGACCGCACTGCCTGCACCCGGGCTCCCCCGGCTCCCGCGCCTCTCGGGGAGGCGTTGCGGACCTGACTCCTGACTGCCCCCCCCCCCCCGGAAAATCGAGGTTCGGGGGCTGCAGCAGCTCCGCTTCCTTCCCCCGAGCCGCAGGCTGGAGAGAAGGGCGACCTGCTTGTCACCCCTGCTCAGCGCGTCCCATTCCCGACTGAGGACCGGAAAGGTCAGCGGAGCGGAGCCCGTTCCCATCTCCGCAACGGTCCTTCCTTTTCCGAGCGCTCCCGCCGCCCGCGCTCCTTGCCAATCCGAAAGCTGCGGCGGCGAGGAAGGGCCTCTGGTTGACGAGCCTGGATTGTACCGTGTTCGGACTTAGACACACCACGGCAAATACCATCAGCCCCATTTTTCAAGTCGAGGTTTCGGATGGTTGAGAAACTAAGTCGGCTTCCTCCTCTAGGAAGAAACGTAGTCTGGGATCTTCCTTTTTCCACACAACTGCGGTCCTGTTTAAATCAAAATCAAATCTGCCAAAGGTGCTGACGTAACGACCTCACACTTGTGTCTAACTTCCACCTTCAAGCTTGGAACTTTTTATTTAAAAATAAATGGGACTTCAGCTAGAATAGAAATTTCTGTAATTTGGCCCCGAAATAGTGTTTATTTGCATCGTTAACTCTTCCCAAAGGACTCTGGGCAATTTTTTCACAAAAATCCTGTCTTAAAAGCCTTTTAAGAACGTGCGTTTTGATTACATCCCGCAGTTTTGATCCTGTTGTTGGAATCCATGGGGAAAGTCCCCAACTAGATATATTTTAAAGTCGTGTACAATAATATACAAAGAGGTACCGTAAGGCCAGTGTTGTCAAAACCTGTCTTTCATGTTACTCAAATATGACAGGTGACCGACAGCCTTAGGTCTTGTAAGTCACAGGCCAACCCTGACATGCTTACTCATCTACAGAAACAAGACGGTTGCTTGAGTGTACCGAGTTTATTCGGTGCTTCTGCTTCTGTCATTTGCCACGTAACGCGGCTGCCCAGCAAGTCACCCGGGCCCACCTGCGCCCACCCCCCTCCCAACATGGTTTTTCCAGTGGGGTATTTGCAAGGCTATAAGGAAAGGCAAGATTTCGCAGTATGGGTAAAAACCGTTTTATCATGAAATAAATTTAATACGTTAGTACTTCTTCCATTTTCTATCAGAAAACAGCAAGATTACATGGTTAGGTATTTTATTTACACTGAAAACCTGGAAGACTCAACAAAGCATCAGTGAGTTGAAATGATATAGGACCCCACTTCCCCCTGCAGGGCCCGTTCCCTTAAAACGACACTTGTTACAGATCATCATCCTAAGCACCAGCTTGACAATTTAGTTTCTTTCACTTTTATAAAAGATTCCTGCTTTGATAAGCAAAGTGAATGTAAAAATGTGAATAACAAAACAAATCACTGTCCTGGATACTTTTTATTGCAACAGTACAATGTTTTACAACTACATTCACTCTTTTGAATGAAATTTGCTTATAGGCCCACAACAAAATATTTTCCCTTTGTCTTGAAAAATTCCATTAAAAAATTAATCATTTTTGGAACTGTGTAACTCTTATTTTTCATTCTGTTTATATATGCAACTTGGTCCGTGGAGATGTTATACAAAGTCCAGCTTCTTGGATAACTTGTTATACAAAAACCATAAAAAACCCTCCAACTACCACGAAGTATTACTGATGTTAACAGTCTGTATGTATGTCACATCAGTGCCCCAGGTTATCCTGTTGGTGGGGCTTCAAGTACTGACGCACAAGCAGGTTTTAACACTCAGTCAATTCCCACTCATTCATAAAAGGGAAGCTCTGAAAAATCCCTTGAATTCCGTCCTCCCAAAACCTGACACTATTAAGGCGGCCGTCACTTGGCGAGCAGACCCGGGAAGGGGTTGGCACGCCTATGCTGGAGAACTCATCCAATTTTAAGGCAGTCAAAAAGATCATGTTTTTCACTTTAAGGCTCTTGCTTACTTCAGTTTTTTCCTATGCAGGCATTAGTCTGTGTCATTTAAAATAAGCCTCAGGTGGTCAATTACAGCAAATCAAAGCCTTCACACAAAGCAAATACACATTTAAAATTAGGTAACGCCTCTCCCCAGCCAAATATAAAAGTACATCCATGTATGGACCCTCTCTGTTGGAGAATTTCATCATCATCAGGAGCTGGCAATACAAGTTAGAAAATATAACTCAAATGCACTATGAAAGTTATGCCTAGCCACTCCACTCCAAGTAGTCCATATTTAGAATAGTGCAACAAAAATATTTTCTTGCCTACTATTCATCAAATGGATACTATTTCAAATTTAACTTGGCTGTGTATGGATTCTGAAGAGTTTACATTGCAAATAAAGCCTAACAAATTTAAAAGTTTCCATTAATATAAAATAGTAAACCTTTACCTGCAGTCACTACCCTTTATAATCCAAGTCTTCATTAAGCAAAACCAGAAGTTTTTTTTTTTTTTTTTTTTTTGTGCAAGCAGATTCTAGTAACTCCTAGAAGTACTGAAATTTAAATACATTTTCAAACTAAATACTATCACGTATTCATAAGGTTTATATAACACAGGGTGGTGCTGAACAGAAGAAAAATCTCTAAGTTGAGAAACACTGTGTATTTTCATTTTCACTGTATTTACAAAATTCATTCTCACTGAAAATTATCACCCTAATTTCAGTAATAGGATGTTGAAACATAGCTCCTCTAGTTTGTTTCTACCAATTTTCATATAATTGGGTAATTTCAGGTTTTGGGAAGTGGGTCATTTATTGTAATTTTTTGCAAATAGTATGCTTAATGACATTATTCATTTTTTTCACAAAAAATACTAACAGGTTTATTTTAAAAAATAACTTCATAGTGAAGTTTTCAAAAGCAAAATTTAAAAATGTTGAAATTGAATATGTTGTTTATAAGACTTTTATGCCACAAGCCAGGTACGTGTAAGCTCAGTGAAGTACTTAGTAGATTCAAGATTCCGACAGTGATCTTCATAATTATGCAAATGTGAGGATCAAGAGTGCTTTTTTACGAATTAGGTATGTCTATAATTGCAAACAAAGGCTGAATAACTGATCTTACTCAAAGGCCACAAAATTTATCCAAGTATCTAATATAAAAGGTCTACAACATAACTTGATTTGGGGAGAGAACATATCAATATATTGTTCTAAGAGGCCTGCTCATTATTAATTTGAAAGGAAAGTATGGTTGTAAACCTATACAGCACAAAAAGCAACCTGTCAAATGTGGTTGATTTTCCTACCATTCAATTTATTAGGTAGAGCAAGACTAGAAACCGGAAGACAAATCAAAAGTTTTTGAAGAAAAATATAACAGCCATATTCCAACAAATAAGAGATTAGCTAATACTAAGAAAACAATAAATAAAATCCATATAGTAAATGCAACTAACTTTACAGCTTACCTTCTCATTTTTTCCTAATTCTTCCTTGTGCCTGTTTATACTGAGGCTAAGTATTTTCTAAGAGGAGACTGCCTTAACACATCAGCCCAAACCTGTGGTACATAAAAGAATTTTTCATTTTGCTTAAGTAAAAACCACACTACGAAATTTGTACGTGTGGGAACTGTATCTTTAGGTCAAGTTAAATAAGACCTGATTTTAAATTTGACCTAGTAAGGAATCCTAATGATTTCCCTTTATGGTTTAGATGTAGCTTCATTGTGCTTTCAATGATGGATGCTCACTTGTCAGATCCTCAAATTTATTCAGGAATTCTGCCATACTTCTATTTCTAAAATTATACCGTTTTTGCAAAAATCTCAAAACGAGGAAAGAAAAGCCTGGTAAAATGGTGTTCTATCATTTGTAATTTCTGTTATTTTAAAAGGTTAAGCAAATGTTTGATAGCATCTCCTTGTGGATAGAGGATGGGAGTTCATTTTTCTAGGACCATGGAGGAGGGTGGGCATGACTTGGGAGTATTTCCTTCCTTCTCTTGATCCGAGAAAAGTGACTTCTTAGTTAATACCCTCACTGAAAACTTTTCTTCCACATTTTCCTACTCGGGAGTGTTTTAAAAAATAATTGAACCTACTTTCCTAAAACATTTTTGAAAATACATATTAAGTCCTAATTTGCATTATTAAGCCCTGCTCTCAATTTAAACTTTTATACAGATATTAAAAAATGATTTTCCTATGATACAAGCATCAAAATGTTACTTTTAAAAAGTAACAAAATTGAAATCAAATAGGTTACACTGGGTTCTGTAGTCACACAGGTTAGAAAAACCAGAGGGGTAACACTGAATTCCACTTGCTAGAATCTTCCTCAATACTTTACCTACAGTTACTAAACTAAGTAATGTATGATATAATGTTAATGGCATTTCCAAGAAATTTCAACTAACAAGGGTAGAAATTTTAGTACTAGTTTTTGTTTTACTAATTACAACTATACCCTAGAAAATATTTATATATTTTCTAAGAAATAGTTTTTCTTAAAAAGTTTAAAAGTAACATGTCCCTAAGAAGAATGTAGCAGTAATCCTGAAAGTAAATAAAGTAAATAAAGTTCAGAAAATAAAGCTTCTTTATCGCTTGAGTACATTTTATCATTCATGAGGTCAAGTTTGTTTTTTTTTTTTTACCTTTTATGGGACAGTATTTTATAGCAACATAGGTTATTAAGTCACTAATTGTGCTTGAGGATTACTATGAACTACAAAAGTAGTATATGTTTACAATTTCTATGATTTACTACAACAATCAAGTATGTACATTATTTCTTGACTGATTCTACCTTAAGCCCTAGTCTGTGAGTCCGTGTTTTCCCGTTTGGTGGGGATATGAATACTGGAATGAAAACTAAAGATTCCTGGATCTAGTGTTCCAAAGTCACACTTCTGACCTTGGCTCCCTAATCCTTTACATTTCTAAGGTTTGTTCTAGTTTTAAAATTCCAACATTTGAAAATAAAAGTTATCTTTTGCAGTGTAACTTTTATTTTTCAGTTTTTTTCTTCCTTCTTTCTTAAGTTGTACCCTAATCCATTTAATTCAACTAATGTGAATTCTTCAGAAAGGTCACATCTAACCTTACTTCTCTAATGGGACTATTATCTATCTCATGACTATCTGTCTAAAAACACTCTAGGAAAAGTATATAACTGAAGAAAATACACTTTTATACTACATTTAATTTCTATTAGGAATAAAAAGTTAGAACATTTTATGATTTTTAAGTTTAAGAAGACCTTGGGTTTGCATCAAGAATTCCAGAATTAGAACACAATTCTATTGGGATCTTTAAACTTCAAATTCAATCTGAACGTCACAGCTAAAATGTTAAACCCAATGTCTGAGAGATGATTAAACAAAATGACATCAGAAACAATGTTTCTAAGGGGCGGGGAAGGTGCTAACTGCTCTGTAGCACCTGTACCAACTCTACCCCTGCTCAGCCCTCCCACCCTCAGACAGAAGCCCCTGGTCTAACCCCAGCACATCAAAGACTACAACTTACACCTACTCGTCCATTTTCACCATAAGGGATTTACTGAAATCCCGCATAAGTTCTCAATTACTGCTGAAGAATACATACAATTCAAGTTTTGTGCAAGCCTAGACACCTATGACATGAGCAAAGACGCTAGCGTTTGAACAGGTGAAACCTCCCACAAAGAAGGGGTACAATGCTCAAGAAAATAATGCACTTTAGTGTAATGAAAACAAGTTTTAATGTACACAAATAAAATAGAAAAAAAAAACAAAACCTTTTTACAGACTGGTTAGTGATAACATGCTACTCAAAAATGACCTTTTAATCCTGAAAGACCTAGCCTGATTTATTATTTTTTACTGTGTCAAAAAAGAATGTCTTGTCACAATGAACAAATAAAGAAATAGGCCACACATGTTTACAATTAGAAAGTATCTAAAACTCATTTACAATTGTCTAAAAAAATAGTTAAAAGACATAAGAACAGTATTTTTCAGTAAGGAAAAAGCTAATGAGATTATAGTGGAGATTTTATCACGCTTTCAGGTTGTGAAAGGGTGAGTTAAACGCTTAAACAGCTGATGTTGTTTTCACTTAAGAATGACTGAGTGACTGCGAGGGAAATGTCAAGTCACACCCTCAAGTCACAGCAGTAAATACATCAAAACAAACAGCAGAATCCAAGGGATTCCCTCAACTGACACCAACTTTAGAGAGTCCTGTTCCCAGAACTTCCAGAACTTCCATGGTGTTTCTGGTTAATGGTAATGATTCTACAGGAGTCAACAAAACATAAAACACTGTTCTTTACTGAGTAAGAAAGCTGCTTTTTGTGTGACCTTAGAAAACCCTTAAAGGAATCTGTAAAACCCACTCCTAAACTGACCCTCTCTCTGGGTTTCCGTGGGAGCCCCTGGCTTTACGAAGTTCCCTGAGGAACTGGGTGTGCGTCACAGTTGCGTGGTCCGGTGCGTCTCAAGAGTGTGGACGTCACCAAAGCTGTCCTTTCTCAAAAACAAAACAAAACAAAAACAAAAACCAATTAAGAAAACTTCAAGCACTTTTGAGCAAGTGACATGATACGGAACTACTTACAATCTTGGCTCTTTTAAGTATAAATGAGACGTGTGCTGAAGCCCAATAGTTTGACAACTGCAGTGTCTACGAGCACGAGCCTCTGTGAGGGAGCTGCAGTGCTCTGAGCACTTCCCAGCAGCTAGTCCAGCACAGAAAGAACTCTGGGCTTATCTACACCTTCTGCCCTTTTCTTCCGGTGAGGTGAGCTCTCACTATACACCTACTGGGCCATCATCTTATCATCGTGCGCGGGATTCGGATGAGCTGGAAGGAGCTGCGGATGGATAGAAGCCACTGATGGCGCCGCACGGCTCCCGTGCTGGTGCTCCCAGTTAAATCATATCTAACGTGAAGTTTCGAATGACATCCAGAGCTCCAGGGTCAAAGCCACACACATCCAACATGCCTTTGTCCTCGGGGTCTGCAATGGTGAAGCCATTTGACGTCATTCCACAAACAATCAGTTTAGCTGGAATATCCATTTTCTGTAAGTAAAGATCAAATACATAGTAAAAATGTTATATGAAAACAAAAGCAAGTAACTTCGAAAATTAAAACACCTTAAACTCCATCAGAGCTTTTCATTACAAAGTTTTAATTTTTTTCTCTACATAAAATCTTTCAGCCCTGGCTGGTGTGGCTCAGTGGATCAATGCTGGCCTGCGAACCCAAAGGTCACGGGCCTGATTCCCGGCCAGGGAACATGCCTGGGTTGAGCACCAGATCCCTGGTTGGGGGCATGTGAGAGGCAACCAGTTACGTAGATGTTTCTTTCCCTCTATTTCTTCCTTCCTATCTCTCTAACGATAAATAAAATCTTTAAAAAGTAAAAATAAAAAACCATCTTTCAGGGTAAGCCTATGTGACCTTCAGAAAACTAGAAGATAATTTGCAGACAACCTGCCCCAAATTCCTGCCTCTCTGTTCTGTAGCACTTGTTCTGTGAGCTGAAAAATGCGTTCCCGAGCAGCCTGGAGACGCAGCCCTCATCGACCCTGTGGGATCTGCAGGGGCAGCAGGCATTTTTAGCAACACATCACACACTGAGGCAGGAACGTATTTCCCTGGGATTATTCCCTTTGCTGCGTATAACATATACATTTCACAGGATTCAGGGAGGATGCTCCCTCCCTTGCTGGCCTCAAACTCAAGGGTTTGTAAAGCCCAGTCCTGCCCCAGAGTTTCTGATTCAGCAGTTGTCCCAGGGGTCTGGGGATGTGCATTTCCAAGTGCTAGGTCATGCTAAGGCTGCAAACTTTGGGGACCACCACTCTTCATCAAGGTCTAGCTCTTAGTGCCAGTCACACTGGAGCTCAACAGCCCACATGGCTACCATGCTGGACTGTGGGAATATAGAACATTTCTACTGCTGCAGAAAGACAGCACTGATCAGAACACGGAATTATCCATATACCTTAAAACATAGCTTAAGCTCTGCTTTAATTTTATGTAGTCCCTGAACCGAAACCCACAAATGATACTTTTTAATATTTCAAGGAATACAATCAATCATTAAAAACTTTACAGTTAAGGTAACATAAATGTTCTGGCGGGGAGGGAGGGTGGGGAAAGGGAGAGTAGAGGGGGAGGATTGAGATGAGTAATACAATAATGATAAAATTAAAAACACCATTTATAAAGGATATTCTTATTAACGCATAGAGCTGACACTGGTAGAAATAAACTACGTATGTGCATATGTGGCCATTACTTCCTCATTTCACCTACTGCTGAGTCCTGCACTGGTGCTGCATACCTTTAGCATCTTCCTTTGGAAAGACAGTGAATGTCTGAGAACCAGGTGTTATTGGGGTGAAATACCAGGATCTGTTTTACCTTCCGATACTGCCTCAGGGCGACGGCAGGGTGGACACTCCCGGCAAAGGTCTCGTTGTCTGTGAGCACAATGAAGATATCAGCGGCCGTGTTTGTCCTCTGGGCCCAGATCATGGGAAGAGAGCAATCTGTCCCACCTGCTGGGATCTAGCTCAAAGCACATGAGGAAGAATAAATGACAGTTCCCATAATGTTATGCCTGAAATAATACTTAAAAATACTATTTTTACATAATTATTTTGTTTTGAACTAATACACAGGCCTTTCCAAAGCCCATGTAAATTTTTATTTTATGCTCATGAGAATATCAAGATAATTTGTCCCCACAAATTTATTAAGACCAGGCATGACATTAATAAGAAAACTATTATACAACATACGTTAAGCTTAATTAAGTAGTATTTTTTTTACCTGATTCATAGCTGTTAAAACCTGTTGTAAAGTCATATCTGTAGTTATTGGACACGGTACCATTTCATCTGAAAAAGCAACTACGTAAGAATCTTTTTCTGTTCGTGTGACAACCTGAAAATTAAATGGTAGTAATTTTCAGATTGGGGGAAATAAATACAGTATATTAAGTACGTGAAACTTCATCTGTAAGGAAAACGCGCTATGATGCTTATCTTATTTCTACATATATTCTGCTTTGCAACTGTGGGACAGTTTTCAAAGTTTGTTCACAAACTCTCATAAATAAGAAACCACAGGAAGGAAGTTAAAAGCTCGTCTATGATGCAGTTAATTGCTATTCAGCCACAGTGAGCCTGGAACTGAAGTCTCCTGACCACTGTTACCAGTTCCAGATCTCTGAGCTTCCAAAGCCATTAATACGTTCTCTAAACGTTGTTTCTCAAATACATTTACTCTTTAGTTGTAAAATTAAAGTTTTTATTCTGTTCTTTAGATATGCCTTTCCATATATCTACAACATGGTCTTTCCCTAAGTAAATAATTGTATCTAACTAAATACATACCAAGTATATGTACACATAATTAAAACTCTGCTTATTTTTTACATGAAATGGTATTTACATAAAACTGTGCCAAATATGGCAAGCTGACGAAAGCAAGGGAACCCTAACCCTCATGGCACGGAAACGCACACTTCCGCCCCACAGCAAGTGTCCCGGCGTGGCAGACGCCAGCCGTCCTGGGCCCTCACCATGCACATCGCCGCAGCAACAGCGCTGGCGTGGAGGACACTGCCCAGGACTCTCTGGTTCATGGAAGCGCTGACGTCCACAGCCACCACAAAACGCTTCCCAGTTGGCTCCACTGTCTACAGAGAAAACAACATGAAACAATCGTTAAGATCAATCATGGAAATATAAGTATATTACATTTCTAGCAAGTCATATTGACCTATTTATTCTTCATTTCAAATATGCTCTCAGATAAAAGGCCTCATTTCTGATTTGCCAATTAACTGGGAAGTATTTAAAAATGCTTAGCTTTGTAAAAACTATGCACGGTGCCAGGTGGGTACTGGAAATATTGGGGGAACACTTTGAAAATATATGATTGCCTAACCACTATGCTGCTCACCTGAAATAAATACAAAGTAATACCAAATATACACTGATTACAAAAATTAACTTAAACAGTGCTTAGCTTCTACTTGAGGTAAAACAAAGGAACTAGGATAGCCTACTTAATAATTTTAAGAAGGTATCATCCTTTTGTTTTTAATTTTTTTCCTCAGAACTCAGAATTTCCATCAAGAAATCTTTCTTGGTCGTAACATATTAAAAAACATAAAATTTATTCATTTTTAAAGATTTTATTGTTTTTAGAGAGAGGGGAAGGGAGATGATAGGCAGAGAGAGTGAGAAACATCAATGTATGGTTGCCTTCCACCTGTCTCCAGCTACAGACCTGGCTTACAACCTGGTTATGTGCGCTGGCTGGGAATCGAACCAGCAACCTTTGGGTTCCCAGGTCAGGGTCTATCCACTGAACCACCCACCAGGGCAAAATTTACTTTTTAATTAGTTTTAATTGCAGTTTAGTGGCATTTAGTACATTCACAATGTTACATAACCACCACTATCTATTTTCAGAATCTTTAAATCGCCCCAAATAGAAAATCTACAGCCATCCCTCCCTCTGTCACAGGCAACTTCTATTTAACTCTGTTTATGGACCTGCTCACTCTAGCTACCCACTAGAGTGAAATCATGTACTAGTTGTCCTTTTGGGTCTGGCTCATTTCACTTGTAGCACATTTTCAAGGTTCCTCCGTGCCGTGGTGTATTTGTAGTTCCATTCCTCTGTATGGCCAACCACCACGTTTTGTTTTTCCATTCACCTGCTGAAGGCCACGGGTAGTTTTGACTACTGTGAATAATTCTCCTGTGAACATTTGTGTGCAACTATCTGAGTCCGTTTTCAATTCTTTTGGGACAAAAGAGGTAGAAGGGCTGGATGGGACAGCAATTTGACATTTAACTCTGAGAAAAGCTCAACTATTTTCACAGAACTGCACGTTTACAATCCCACCAGCAACACACTAAGCTTTCAATTCTCATTTCTTTCTGTTTTGACAAAAGCTCTCCAACAAGTGTGAAGTGGTACCTCCCGAGGTTTTGATATGCATTCCCCTAATGACCAGTGATGGCCACAGTAAGGGCGTCTGTGTATCTTCTTGGAGAACCGTTTACTCAAGTACTTTGCTCAAGTACTTTGCTCGTTTCTGAAAAGGGTTCTTTGTATTTTTACTGTTGTCACTCTTTATATATATTCGGAACAGTAAAGCCTATGATTTGCAAACACTTTATCCTAGTCTGTAAGTAACCTTTTCACTCTCCTGATAATGACCTTTGATGCATGAAAGATTTAAATTTTGATGAAGTCCAATTTATCTTTTTCTTTTTTGGCCTATGCTTTTGGTATCATACCTAAGCCTGTCACTGTAGATGACTGGGTAGGACGATCATCTTAAGAATATTAAGTCTTCCTGTTTATGTCTTCTTAAGCTTCATTCAGCAGCACTTAGTAGTTTTCAGTATACAAGTTTTGCATCTTCATACTTAAAATTTATTCCTGGGTCTTTCATTCTTTTGGATGCTCATAAAATAAAAATGTTTTCTTAAGTTAGCTTTTAGATTATTCAAGACTTAGAAATAATACTGATTTTTTCCCACTGATTTTTTTATTCTGCAACTTTGCTGAATTTGTTAGCAATAGAAGGTTCTTATGGATTCTTTGGGGGTTTATAGATTTAAAGGTTACAGCATCTGAGAACAGGTAAGTTTTCTTCGTTCCCAATTTGGATGCCTTTTTTTTTTTTTCTTGCTTCGCTTTTAGAATTGTCAGTACTTTGTAGAATTTAAGTGGACAAGCAGGCATCTTTATCTTGTTCCTGATATTAGGGGAAAAGACTTTACCTTTTACTATTGCGTGTAATAGCTATGTGTTTTTCATACACGGCCTTTATCACGTTAAGGAAATTACTTCCATTCCTAGTTTAGTACATGTGTTTTCTTCATTATGAAAGGGTAATGAATTGTCAGTATGCTTTTCTGTATCAACTGAGACAACCATGTGGTCATTACTTCATTTTATTGTGATTACGTTGATTAATTTTCACATATTGAACCATTTTTGCATGCTGAGGATAAATCTCACTTGCATTAATCCCTTTAATTTGCTGCTGAATTTGGTTGCTAGTGTTAACAGCAAGAAAAGTTTTAAAACCCAAAATTTAAAGTTATGGCTCCATAGTAGAGTTTTCATTCCTAAAATATCTTATCAAGATGTAGAAGATATACTTCTGACTGACAGGAAAAACTGAGGACACAGGACCAAGTCAAGGATTCCCCCAAAATGCAAAATTTAAAATCTGCTATTTTAAAACATCAAAATGATTGTAGGATGATTATTTCCCAAACGTAGGGCGAAATGCTTTATTCTTAAACTCACAATGTTAGTTATATATCATCCTTTACCTGAACTAAGAAAAAACAAATGACCACCTAATCAACATGGTTAAACTACTATTATTTTTTTAATTTTTGCTTTACAGCCTGGTCAGTGTGGCTTAGTTGGTTGGGGTTTGTTCTGTAAACCGAAAGGTCACGGGTTTGATTCCCTGTCAGGGCCCATGCCTGGGTTGAAGGTTTGGTCCCTACCCAATGCACGTATGAGAGGCAACTGACTGACGTTTCTCTCTCTCCCTTGCCCTCTCTCTCAAATCAGTAAGATCCTCAAGTGAGAGTCATTTTGTTTTGTTTTTTTACCAAGTCCTACCTAACTGGGTCCTTTGTTTTATAACAAAAATCAAACCGTTACCTTAAATGTCTTGTAAAAGGCAGCATCCAAAGCTTTCAGAATCTCTCCATCAGGGCGCCACTTCAGTTTGCCCCTGAGACCATGGCCTGTTTTGTAAGTTTCCAACGCAATTAAAATGTGAAATGGATGTATATGGGCCTGGAAGCAAGACAAAGAGAAAGTAAAGGCAAAATTCAAATGGAAACTAGCAATTATGTGCCTTAGGTTCTTGTTACTGTCACTGATTTATTTCACAAAGGAAAGAGAAAACAAGGACATACTAATTTTATATTTCAGAGTCAACATGCAATTTGATATGTTATGTCTCAGAACACCTACAAACATGCAAACTGCATATCCAAAATTTAGGAGCTTAAGTTTTCAATCAATAGGAGCTAACAAAGGTGATACTTACCTTTTTTAACAGTTTATCATTACAGAGTTTCTCGCACACTAAGGCTACTTCTGAATTTCCTGGCTCAAGCACCGAATTAGCAGTCATCTTTCCCAGATTCCTCAGTAATGCAGTAAGAGGCATTTCTTGTAACAAAGCTTTCCATACCTATTGCAACAACAGAGGCAGAAACACAGGAATTCAGAATCAGTGTAAGGCCCTGGCTGGAGGCACAGTGGATAAGGTGCTGGCCTAGGAACCCAGCGGTCGCTGGTTCGAGTCCCAGCCAGGGCACATAACCAGGTTGCAAGCCAGGTCTCCAGCCAGGTCCGTAGCTGGAGGCAGGTGAATGGCAACCATACATGGATGTTTCTCTCCCTCTGCCTTTCTCCCTTCCCCTCTCTCTAAAAATTATAAAATTTTAAGAAAAAAAAATCAGTATAGCACACTTGTACCAATAATAGTATTAATAGAATGTTTTCTAAGACTTTCCTCTGGGTTTCAGAGTGCTTTCTAAATCAAAATTCGTGCAAATTGGTCAATGTCTTATCAGATAAACTAACGTGTTCTTCAACGTTTATGGAATGCCTACTACATTTGAGCATCATATTAGGTGTTTAAAATAAACATTCATTAAAAGGTATATTGAAGCTCTTCCGGATAAAGACTTAACCACACTCGGCCGCCCTCCCCTGCGTCCCGCACCTCTCTGGACTTCAGGTGGCTGGTCAGCAGGTGCTCCCTGACCAGCCTGTGCTCCTCAATCAGGTGTATGACCTCCAGTTCGTCCTTCGTGCGCTTCACCTTCTCCACAGCCTCCAGGTACTGCAACAGCTTTTCCGTCTCCACAGAAAGTGCTTTGTCTTTATACAATTCCTGGACCTCTTTCCAGCCCTTAGTGATATATTTGGTCACAATAGCCAGCCCTTCAACAAAATAAGCAATGGAAAAGGCAGGGAGGGTTAGTGGTTAAACATGATTCCTGAGGGTGCCTTAGGAGAAAGGTGTAAGTAGGCACCTAGGAATTAACTTCTTTAATCTATGATTCAGTTTTCCATGATATAACAAACATTTAAACAGTCAACTAATTTTGCTTAGTCGACCATTGTTTCAATATGAAACTTTGGAGAAAAAGGTCTTATGTTTATTTTATGGTAAAGCTTTATTTTTGGAGACACCAGCACTAGAAATCTGGTATAGACAGGGACTAATCTCAGACAAACTCTCAAAAGTACAGATCTATCTCAATTTCATACTCCACTGTTCCTTTTAGCTGAGAGTTATACATGTATGAATGGTAGAGGTAGGTAGATGTGCACAGTAAGTAGGCCATTTATAATTTTTTAATTGCTGATCAAGTATTATAGGCCAAATTTTATTTACTTTCCCCGGCTCCCCCCAAACTTTAAGGGAAATATGTGCTTTCTTCTAAAATTTCTTTTAATACTCAAAAGCACTTTGGCTGGGGGGTTCAGAAAATATGAGCTGCAGCCCATGCTCTGTCTGTAAGTGCTGTGTGACTGATCCAGGCCTTGCTTTCCAGTTTTGCAAGGTGGCCAGATTCAACGGTCTATGGGAAAATGGTGGGCAAAACAAAGAAAGGAACAGGCCGTGTGATGTAACAGAGAGAGAGTGGAGGTATATGCCCTGACAAAAAGTCCAGTATTTGCTTAGCAATGCCCCAAAAAATATTTTCAAAAGAAACCAGAATATGGACTTTTTTTATGTGATGTCTTCTGATTTTATTTCCTGTGAAGTTGGTCTTCATTTTGCCTATAAAATAAAGTGCAGACCAAATAAAGTACAACTCTAAGACAGACTGAGCTTATGGCCATTTCTGGAATTTGGTTTAAAAATCTGATCCAAAGTTAACACAAACTGCAGAAACTTCTACACTACTGTGACTCTTGCTTTCACTCAGATTTTACTACAAAATATGATGTTGTCTCAAATAACTAAATGCTGCCGGTGAGCATGTCTTCCACTTTGTTTTCCCAGGTTACACAAAATGTCCTTCCCAGGCAGGGGAAAGAAGGGCTGCAGGGCCTGGCCTCTGCCACCTGCTCCGAGTGCTGACCTGGAGCTCAGCCAGGCAGCTCCCAGCGCCCAGACACCTGGGTGGGCGTTCCAGGCAGCAGTGGGACATCTTCCTGCATAGATTAACCTGTAAGTCTGCCATCTGATTCTTGTTTATTCCTGCCTGGATCTCCTGAGGTAGGTGTTTAATTCCAGGCTGGCATCAAACATACTTAAATTTATCGACCTGTGTGGAGAATGAAGGGGCCCTTCTAGAAGACACTAGGCAATCAACAGTCTTAGCCACACGGCCAGTTCTTTCCTGGCTGGCTGCACCTGCAAGGAGCTCCGCCTACCTTCACTGGAGGGCTTGAGATGCGACAGCCGCAGCAGGTCTTTGTGGGACCAGCCGTTCCTCTGCTTGTACTTGGTCACCGCCAGGGCCAGCGCCATGGCGCCCTTCCCGTTGTACCAGTCCGCCACGGCCTTCCGCAGGGCGCGCCCCCACATGCCGCACTTCATGCTCTCCTTCAGGTCCTTCTTGAACTGGATGAAGGTGAAGAGGTGCGTAGGAATGCGGCAGACCTCGGCCACCGCCTTGAAGGCGGCCTGCTTGGTGCCCACGTCGCAGCACTGGGAGCACACGGCCAGCGCGAAGAGCGCGGGCTCCTGCCTGGCGGCCCTGCCCTCCTGGCTGAAGGACCGGATCTCCTGCACCACCTCACACCCTCTGCCGTCTTCAATCAGCCTGATGAGCGCCTCCGCGTTTTCCAGGCCCAGCTTCTGCTCTTTGATGTAGTAAGTCCCACCTTCAGAACCGAAACACAGGAAGCGCTGCAGGCGACTCAGGTCCGTGACCTGCCACACACAGCCATCCTCCGAATTGACCACCTGCTTCTGGTTCAGCGGCTGCAGCTGGTTCACAGAGTCATCCATCTCTGCCTTTCAGGAAACCTACGAAAAGGAAACATTACCAGCTTCACTGACAGTAAAAGTCCTAAAAAGGGAAACACTTACGAATCTATGCTAACTCAAGTTGACCTGCAACCTCTGGATTTAAAATTACTTTTTGAGCTCGGTGGTGTGATAGTCTGAAGCAATGACCCGAAGCCGCACCTCGGAGGCCAGTCTGGAGGCAGGAGGGCGGGGCGGGAGCGGCCGCGGAGCCCAAGGACGCGCTCAGGCCCGTGGGTGCCCGAACTCCCGCAGTCTCGGGCGGTGCAACCCACACGCCGGTCCACCTGCACACAGCCCCGCCCTCGGCTCTGGGCTCCAACCCCACTAGGTGCTGCCTGAAGCGCCAGCCGGTGGGGCCTCACTCCGCACAGCCAAGGTTGCTAGTTTGACCCCCAGCGACAGGCTGTGTGGCAGATTCAGTCCTAGGGGCGCATGTTCCAGAAGCACGGTCGACGCTGCTCCCCCTGTCCTTCACCCCCGCTTCCCTTCTAAAAATAAATTAAATCTTTAAAAGTCACACACACACACACAGGCTGGTGGATCCCAAGCACCACCCTTGCGTTTCTTTCTTAACTCAGCCTGGGGCGAGGCCTAAGCACCTGTCCTCACCATGGGCTCCCCGTGATCGACCCTTCGCTGCTGGACGTGGCTGCCCCCGCGCCAGGGCAGCTCCTGCCGACGCCCCAGCCAGTTACCGCACACTTGGCACAACACAAAGATTAAGAGGATTAAGCATTTTCTTCCTGCCCCCAGGAGTCACTCTACCTGATGCAGGAAAAACACACGCAGTACAAAGCAAACGGAAACGAGCCGTCTGCCGGGCAAGCAAGGAGCGAACGCAGGCCAAACAAGGCAACCAGGCGCTGCAGGGAGGACAGGCGGGGAGGCTGCCTGTCGGGGGTTTCGAGGCCGCAGCCACGACCTGCACCGGCGAACCACCAGCTGGCCCGCAGCCCGGAAGCGCCGCAGGCAGACAGCAGGCTCGGGCGCGGAGGTCACGCTTGCGCTCCGGGCACCAGGGCCCGCGACGGTTAAGAGCAGGGGCAGCGCTGGCCAGCGCGGGGTCCCAGTCGGGGCAGCAGGCGCCACCAATGCCCCCCTCTCCCTAAAATCGGTCAAACCAGCGTGGAGGGCGAAGGGCGGAGGAGCCGATGCAGAGAAAAGGCCCCTCCAGGTGGGAAGAAGGCTGGGCCCCTGCGCCTCTCGAGCTTCCAAGAAGGTACAACTTTCAGGACGGAGGGGGACCTGGCGCCCCCATCGTGTTTTAGTCCAACACTATACAAATTTCATGCCCTACCACGCCCACGTTTCGATATAAAAGCTGTCCTGGTGTTCTGATCAAATCTAACGTGTTTCGCGTTGCGCCTTCCCACGGCGCAGAGCCTCGAACTCCTGGGCGCAGGGCAGCTGCTGGAGAAGCAACAAGTCCGAGTTGCAGGCCCTGCAGCACCGCCTCTGCTCGGCCTGCTCCCAGCCCCCGCCGCCACCTCTCGGGGACCTCGCTCCCTCCGCCGGAGCGCACTCCCCAAGCCGGCCGCCTCCGCACTGCCGAGCGCCGGCGGCTCGGCCACGTCGGCTTCAGCTCGTCCTCCGACTCGGCCGTTACGCGGACTTGCACACGCAGTCGCGTCCCCCACCTTGCCCATACCCCGCCCCCGGGCCCATCTGCCCCCATTCCCTCTGCGGTGCAGCCGCCTCGACTTCCCACCCACTTCCTTCTTTTCGAACCTAATGCCCGGAGCGCCTCTGGGCGGAGCCCGCGAAAAGAGCCAGGGAGCGGGGGAAGCAGGCGGCGGAGGCGGGCCGGGCGAGGATTTCCCCGCGCAGGACCAGGTCCGCTAGGCGGCCCGGCAGGGCGCGCAGGCGGGAGCCGGGCCAAGACGCGTCTGCTCGGACTCGGCCGCAGGGCCTGGGACCCGGAGGGCGGGCTAGAGCCGGCGCCCCGGGCCGCCGGGCCGCACAAAGGCCCCGCCGACCTCCGCAGCTTCCTCACCTGCGCCCGGCGGCAGGCCGTCGACTCGCAGCGACCCCGGGAGAGCCCTGCACGGCGCGGGAAGGCGACTGCTCGGACCCCACGCTGCCACCGCCGCGACCCGGCCGCCAGCCCGCGGTAACGAGACCCACCCCTCGTCAGGTCCGCGGCCGCTCCGGACTGGCGTAGGTCCCGGATGTGGCCGGCCCGGCGCCCGGAAGCCCCGCCCTCCCGGGGCCCCGCCCCTTCCGAATCCTGGCCGAGTCCCGCCCAGCCCGCGCAGCGATTCGCCGGTTCCCGGTGGCTAGAGCGTCCTCCGAGCCCGCCGCGCTGCAGGCCTGGCGCCCGGGGGTTGCCGGGAAGCCGGCGGGTGACGTGGGGTGACGCGCTCCGCGGCGGGTGTGCGGAGCTCCGGGGCCGCGGCGGCGGGTGCCTGCGCGGCCGGCGTGCGTGGCGCTGCGGGGCGGTGTGTGGCCGGGGCCATGACGGGCAATGCCGGGGAGTGGTGCCTCATGGAGAGCGACCCCGGTGTCTTCACCGAGCTCATTAAAGGATTCGGTGAGAGCCACGGGGACCGTCGGGCAGGGGTCACGAGGAGGCCCGAGCTGCGCGTGGAGGGCGCCTTGCGGCCGCCGCCGCCCCACACCGAGGGGCAGGCGACCCCGGCACCTGCGGGCACTCGGGGCGGGGCGCGCGGGCTCCGCCCCTCCCGCCGGGCGGGGGGTGGCCGCCGGGGGCTGGGCCGCGTGCTGGGCGCGCCGCGGGCTGGGACCCGGCTCGCGACTCGTGTGCGGGACCCCGACCCCCGAGTTGGTCCGCAGCCCGCGGGCGGAGCCGCGTGTCCCGGGTCGGGGCGGAACGCTGAGCTGCGACGTCACACTGGGCTGCGGGGCTCCGCGCGGGTCGGGGAGGCGTCGTCTGGAGCCGCGCTCGGGCTCGTCCTTCCTCCGGGCCGGGCCCGTCCCGCCTCCCGGCCGGGGAGCGCGCGCCTCCGCTCAGCCTCCTGCCGGCGGGCGCGCCGGTTCCCAGGCTCCAGTTCCGGCTCCTGCGAGGCTCCTGCCCGGCCGGAGCTGCGGCGCAGCGGTGCGTGCGGCCGCCGGCGTGGGAACCGCGCTCCTCTGGCACCCGGGCGGGCACAGCGGCGGGACGGGCACAGCGGCGGCCAGGCGGACACAGCGGCGGGACGGGCACAGCCGCGGCCAGGCGGACACAGCGGCGGCCAGGCGGACACAGCGGCGGGACGGGCACAGCGGCCGGGCGGGCTCAGCGGCGGGACGGGCACAGTGGCCGGGCGGGCTCAGCGGCGACTGGGTGGGCACAGCAGCCGGGTGGGACCCTGGCCGCTGCTGGCAGCGGAACCAAGTGTGGCGGCAGCAGCGGGGCGGGAGAACTCAGATTGATCGCGTTCAAGTGCGTGTGGCGTGGGAATGTCCATCGAGACAGACGTCGTGTTGAAGCCCGGAGGAGTGTCTAGCGGCGGCTGGAAGGGTAAACTGAGGCCAGGTTGTGTCATCTGGATTG